>LPNX010869020.1:525065-566709 GCA_001517045.1 Pseudotsuga menziesii | reverse complement strand
TCATTAAGGAATAATTTTCCTGAATTGGCCATTTTTTTACCATTTTCTCAAAAATATACTCATACAATCATTTGGTTTGCCTGGGCAATGTTGAACATTACGACATTCATCCCAAATTTCCAAGATTATATAGCAGGTCAAAAATGTCTTAGAAAATTTTCCTTTAAATTTTAAATTCCATTGTACCCTTAAAATAAGTATGCTTTCTTGACATTATCCCCAGAGAATAAATACATTTAATTTGAACTCTACTTACACCAGGACAACATAGTACCAAGAGTAGAGAAGTGCCACAGAAAGGTCCTATGTCTGAATATCTCATTTTATATCTGTTGCTACAGAAAAGGCAGATGTTTTACCTTATTTCAAGATAACTCAACTGTTATGCCATCCCTTTAATCCCAATTACCTAGAATAATATAATCAAGTGGCTAAATAAAGTCCCAACCCTGGAAACCTTTAACTTAAGATTTGTTCCATTCCCATCTATCATAAGTTATCCGATAAGAACAAAAGAAAAAAGGAATTTTTGTTCAACCATCAGCAAAGACCAAACAAGAACTACACAAGTTTCTACATAACCTGCAAACATAAGCCTCTTCCGCATACTACAATAAATGCATTTAATGCAGAAAATAATTTCCACAAGTTTCTGCATAACCTGTAAACATGAGCCTCTCCCATACACTACAGTATATACATATAATGCAAAATAATTTCCATTCATCCAAGAATGCCTTTAAAGGAAAAAAATTACAAGCTCAAGGCAAATACCCAATCTTCCAAAATTAAAATAAAGAGAAAGCACAATTCCATAATCATAGGAAGAATGAAAGCTCACCTTAAACACCTCTGGCCTTGTGCCTTCGATGCTAATTTCTTTGTCATTCCACTCCCAGAGGACTCAAAACACATGGATTTAAATACAGGGGAATGTGCTACCAGAACAACTCTGTGGGCATGAAATTTTTCCCCTGATACATCAAATGTGACATCCGCATTTTCAACATATTCAAGCAGTTCCCCAAATTGTTGACCCAAGTTTGATTCAGGGATGTGAATATAGTGCAATCTAGGGCCTTTAATAGGAGAAACCACAACCCCAACTCTCCTAAAGCAAGGGGATGGATCAGAAATCTCTCCTAAATCTGCATGTTCCTCTAAATCTGGAAGGGTATCTCTATAAATAAAGTGTAGCATAGCCTGCATTGCATTCAAGAGAACAAAGGAGACACATTCATGAGAAAGGAGACAATAATTTAAGGAAAAAAATTACAAGCTCAAGGAAAATACCCAATCTTCCAAAACTAAAATAAAGAGAAAGCACAATTCCATAATCATAGGAAGAATGAAAGCTCACCTTAAACAGCTCTGGCCTTGTGCCTTCGATGCTAATTTCTTTGTCATTCCACTCCCCAGAGGACTCAAAAAACATGGATTTAAATACAAGGGAATGTGCTTCCAGAACAACTATGTGGGCATGAAATTTTTCCCCTGATACATCAAATGTGACATCCGCATTTTCAACATCTTCAAGCAGTTCCCCAAATTGTTGACCCAAGTTTGATTCAGGGATGTGAATATAGTGCAATCTGGGGCCTTGAATAGAAGAAACCACAACCCCAACTGTACAACATATTTTCAGAGTATCGTCCTTCACAAAATCTGATGATTCCAGCATAGCTCGCCTAAAGAAACGCTTGTAACCCCTAAAGATCCCCAAGAGGGTGAAAACCAAAAAAAAAAGAGTAACTGGTAACCAGATTAAGCAGAGGCCACCAGGAGTTTGAGGTCTCTGACCTGCAAATCCACATACATACCTATTGATACCTCACAAGACACGGTCCTCTGGATTAGGTTTTGTGGATGACAGTTCGTGTAAGTAGAGCTTTATTTGCAACTTCACATGATACCATCGCAATCTCCACACAGAGGCAACTCAAGGGATTCTCCACGCAGTCTTAACACAAAGGTCACACCAACTTAGGGTTCAAGGTAACCCTCGACACTCGACCAACTCCATGTTCAAGAGAGAAATCACCAAGACACATCAGAACAAGCCCTAAGTCCGTTATCTAAGTTATCTTCTTCAGGCCAGACCAATGTGGCTTGAGATCTACGTCTCTCCTACACATTGGCTTCGTCCTTCCATGCCAATTCCATGGACATGAAAGCATTAATTTTCAAAACTGTGCAGTTATGAAAGCAACAGTAGAGCTTACTATCCGATGGGGGATATTTCCCTATCTCATCCCAACAGATACGGATATCAATCTCAGCGCTTCAATATCCTTTAAGTTGCAGCAAGCGTATCAAGGTTTCCTCCTTAAAAGGAGTAGTGTTTCAATTGAGGGAGGTTACAGTGGAGATGCAAAAAACTAAGAGCCTCACACAGAGATGCAAAAGTTGAGAACCTCACGCAAGTATCCAACTAGAATTCTTTGTTTCATGCAACAGTTGAGAGGGCATTCACCACCCTCACACAAAGGAGAGAACTCGATTCACTCAACAATGAAGAGGTGAGTGAAAAATGGTTGTTGTCAACTAACTGTTTTGCAAAGCATTGATTCCGGATTCTTTTCTTCTGCGAAGTTACCTCCACCCTAACAAAAAGGAGAGAGCTTGATTCACTCAACAATGAAGAGAGGAGTGAAAATTGGTTGTTGTCAGCGTCGTCGCTTAAGCGACGCTTACTAACGCATCGTCGCTTAAGCGATGCTTAACCGACGGTTATGAGAATAGACGTCGCTTAACCGACGCTTGTGGCCACATTTACAAAAAAAAATGTATCCTTGTGATTTTTGGTAAGTTTAAAAAGAGAAACCCACGCACCGTCAGATTTTTCCGTTGGATTTTGGTTCGAAATGTAGTAGTGATAGAGGCTTCAACCGCCGATGCCGTAGTGATTAGTACTTCTGACAACTGATGAGAAGAAAATTTGAAAATTTTGTTTAAGTATAGGGTTGTTGAAAAGCTATTGAGGATAAAATCACCGATCGGGTACGTTAAAGGTTTGAGAATCCACCGGTGCAGTTGCTTAGTCAACTAGCCCTCCGACGCCACAGTAACTAATGCTTTCAACCGCCGATAGACTTACGGCTGCAGAAGACTTAAGGAGATTGTTGGACGTCATTGCGAAAAGATGGGAAACTAACAGGTTATGCTATTGTCGATCAGACGAGTAACTCGTCGATGCAATGGCAGAAGAGAAGAGAAGGTTTCGGCTAAAATTAGTTGAAGGCCGAGCCGCAGTTTCGGTGGAGATCTTCCGAAGATCGCCGAAACGTCGGTGAAGGTTAGTTTTTTGAGGAGCCGACGCGGTGATAGACAAGGAAAGAAAAATTTTTCTGAAGTGCTGGAACCATCGAAAGATATTAGAAGGTGGGACAGCTGATACATCGGAGGCAGTTAGTTGAACAGACCGTCGATAGGTCGGGAGAAGCTAGTTGTTTGGTCCGTCGATGCGTCAGGAGAGATTAGTTGTTTTGACTGCCGATGAGTTGTTTAGCCGTGGGATCCACAGACGGTTTACTACCCGCCGTTGCGGCTACCATGTGGACTAGCATTCCAATGGCTAGGAATTTCAACTGTCGATCGTTGACACATAGCGCTTAGGGGTTTTGAGTGCCGATGGAAGTCAGAGGAGCCAGAAGTTTGTGCGCCCGCCGTTGCGGATGCCTAAGGAACTATCCACCCAAAGGATTGTGGTTCGGATCACCGATACAGCGGGAAAAATTTATCTGAGGAAGCCGTCGATGCAGCGGGAAATTATTGTTGTTAGGGTCGCCGATGAGCGCCGGAGAAATTTGTTGCTTAGATTGTCGAAGACGGTTAGAGTTGTAGATGGGATGAGACCCGATAGGGAGAAAGAAAAATTGGGGTTTCAAGTGGATTTTTCAAGCAACTTTCAACTGTTGCAGTGGAATCTTTAGCAAATTCCAGCTAGTGTTCCAGTGGGTTTTGTCATGAGTTTCTCATTGGAGTTTTCAACAGTTTCAGGACTGAAAAGGAAGAAAACCCTGGGTGACTAAAATTAACATTCCTGACCTAAGTATATTTGAGGTGGTGTGGTTTTCACACCCGAGGTCAGAATGAAGCATGTGGATAGGCGTTGGAAAGCTTATCCAGCAGGGAACAAAGGCGAAACACTCGAATATGAGAATGGAGCAGCAAAGTGCTAGTAATTGCTTGAAAGAGAAATGTGTTTCTATCAAATGGACAAATCTGGGAAATTGCATGCCTAGAGGTAGCAAGACCATGAATTCAAACCAGCTGTTGTGTGGAAGAGGAGTTCCATGCGAGGATGTGGGACTTGAAAAGGGAAGTTTCCTTAAACCCTATCTTGCTGATTATAACTACATTTCCTAAATTTTATACCTGAAATGTATGAGGATATGCTTTGCATACATAGGATATTGAGGATTATACATTTATAATGAACCACTAATGATAGTTATTGCATTGGTGTTGGCATTAGTGGAAAAAAAAAACCAACGACAACATGGGCATGGATGAATATGTTGTTGATGCTAACAAATGTGACTAGCAACCCTCTGGAGGAAGGGATAAGGCAACCAGTCCATAATCAAAAGTTGGTGAGCAAATTTTGCAATCCTCTGCAAGATACTGACTAAACTGGTAATGTCAAAGGTGTAAGTAGGATCCGTGCAGGTAATGGTTTAATTATGACAATTTTCAAGGAATGGTAAAGGTAAGAGACCTCATACCATGTGGATATTTGAATGTTACACTACGTTCATATAGAAAGGTGTCATGCTTGTATATATTGATTGAGCTTAGTAGCCCAAGGAAAGCAAGTACTGATGTTCTTGATTATAGTAATGCATTCTATATGAAGTAGTCATGGTTAGGCCATGCATGGTATGTTGAATGCATAGTATTCCTGAATCAATGCAAGGTAGCATTGAATGGATATGCATTAAAAAGATTTTATGAATCTTGTAGTCATGCATTGAATGGATCCATATGAAGGGTGTGAGTGACTGATTGCATAAGTATGGGTGCAAAAGTTGTGATGCATTGTGTGAATGCCTTGAGATAGTGCATGTTATATTATGAATAACTAATGGCTGAAATGATGGATTGATGATAATTCTGGAATCATTTCAAAGGCTGTTATGAATGCAGGATAGTAAGTGCATAAAGAGGATAGTCATGATCAATTGGCTGCCGGAAATGCTCTATGGAAGAGCAAGGTGGTACAAATGAAACACTTGTGAAGTAAGGAGTATCTAAACATTTCATCTAATTGAATGAATGATGTGACTATACCTTACAAATGTTAGTATGATAATGATTGCGTGAAGTAAATGAGTTTTCGTAATATTGATGTGATTAACAGCTGGAAGTATTTGAATTTTATAAATTCTGGAAATGCTTCAGTGATGGTTGCAGCAATGAAAAGGTTATATGCATCCAAACTTACCAAGTCTTTGGTTGATTGAAGCTCAAGTTTCAGGTAGATTGTTAGAGCATGGCAATGAGAGTAAGACCATGAAAAATGCCGGAATCTACCATGTGAAAGAGCCAAACCTTATGAGAAGAGTCTCATGGCTGTGAAAATAGTTGGTATGCATAATGGGTTGTTAAATTTGAATTGGGAATTTCAGATTTAAGAAATTGCTGACAACTACTAATCACTATTGACTTGCATAAGATTGTGTCAGGAGGACGCATTGTAAGTGGGTATTCATATTATGCTAGAAGCATAAAATTGTAATGGGCATAGTGGTGCTACTTACAAGAGACCCACAATTGAGGATCACCTCATTTCCAAGCAAACTAATTTCTATAGTAGAAAGGATTGCAAATTCCTAATGAATTTGATTACTAATGTCATTGCTTGGTTATAGAACAATCAATTTGGATTGTATTATCAGATAATGATTGACTGTTTAGCTATTTGATGAATGTGCCAGGGCTACACACTACAGGAAGATCATGTGTGATGGCCTGCAGGAGCCAAACTTCATGGGAAGGTTTTCCCTTATCTTGGAAATGGGTTTCGGGTGAAACTCCATTGGATATTTTGGGAAATGTCTCATATGCACTACATGTTTGGTAAGCAACATGAGTGAGATGGTATAGATTATGTCGGTAAGACATGTGTGGATATGAAATGTAAAAAGCAGTTGGGATGGCTAACCGAGGGACTGTCAACTCAGAGAAGGGATCCCCATTCCTCCTTAATGAAGGAATATTGCATCGGCAAACGGATATGTGTTATGTGACCCTTTCTAAGAATATGCATATCAAATTATTAAAATTCCATATGCAAAACATGTTTTGATTGTATTTCCATGATGACTGATTGCTTGAGTATGAATAGGGCCTACATGGCACACACCGGGAAAGGGTGCACACTTTTTCGATGTCGAGTCATGAAAGGGTTTTCAATATTGACTACACCCTAGGGAGTGGACGCACTCCTGGTGTCTCAATACTTGATAGTGAATGATATGAATATGATTACATTTTTAGAGCAATAACGCTGATGAGTTTTCTTATATTGCTTGTGTTGACAGGCTAAATAGATGCAGTTGGGTGTTGCACCCTAAAGAGAAAAGGCAAATGGTTGTTGTGAGGGGATGCGAAGTAAGGGTTATTGTTGATATAAGTGTATGTTGATATAAGTGTATTGTTGGTACAAGTGTATGTATTATTGTTGGTATAAGTGTATGTATTATTATTGGTATAAGTGTATGTTGGGCTGTTATATGCCTGGGGATCCATAGCAGGTTTTGGACCTGGAAATGGTCGTGGTAAAGTTCCAAGCCCAGTCAACATGAGGGTGTACTAGCTAGACATTAATTATTTGATGTTGTGGAGCATCCTGCATGCTGACCTGACATCCAAGTCCATAGGTGATCCCAAGGCTTGCAAAGTGAAGTAGGATCCTGTGGACCAATGAGGAAACACACAATACAGATAAGTATTGGATTATTTTGCTTATGAATATACATGTGTATATGATTTGGTTATGATTTTTTAAGCTCTTGTTCTAGAGATAAAACGGATGAGAATAAACTAAACATGTGAATCTATTCAATGTTTGGATATAGGTATCGTTGGGAGCGAGGACTATGAGAGCATCCTAGGGGTGCATGTGGACATGTGACTGTACTGGAAAGCTTGGAATGAGTGGCAATGAAAAAGGTTCTAGTGAGACTGTGAAGTTCCTAGCAGCCGAGGAAACTAGGTGGGGAGGCTCCATGGTTTAGAGGTCTGGGATAGACCAAAGACACTAAGTGTCATGGCCAAGAGGGATTGGTCCAGCATTCACGGTGAAGTGAAAGAGGATGAGAGCATGAAAAGCCACAGCGGTGGTGTGGGTTCTAGGATGGAACAAAACATAGAGGAAAAAAAACTCTTGCTGCTCTCTCTTGCCTTTTTAATTATATATATATTTATGCATGGTGAAAAACAAAAGATTGTTGAATGCATGTATGACCGAAAATGGAATGTGTGTATTTGCTGGAAGTAAATTGTGAATGCTGGAATAGTTAATTCCCTGCCCAAGAATGGACATGAATGAGCTCGTGTGCCTATTGGGAAGGCATGAAAAATATGAAAGTATCCTTGATGAGACTTGGACTGTCATGCCAATTGGGCAATTAACTGACTGATTTTAATGTCTATATTATGCTTGGTCTGATAGAATTTCAATGGTGCATTTCACAGGTGAGAAAAACGAAACCCGGTGGTGCACATTGATCATGGAAGCAAATCAAAAGTTGTTGGACTCAGTTGGAAGTCTCCTTCAAATGACTGCCAAGACCCAATAAAATATTGGAGAGATGCTCAAGATACAGAAAAGGCAGAATGAAATGAACCACCAGATTTTACAAGACTCTATTGGTTTGCAAAGGGAGGTGAAAAGCCTTCTGGGAGCAATCGGCAAGGGAAAGGAAGGTGGATCAGTGATGGGACATTCGTCCAAGCAATCCGTTAAGAAATGGTCCAGGCATGAAGACTCAAAGGAAATTGAGAAGGTAAAGACGAAGCAGCCAGTGAAATGCTGGGAATGCAGAGGACACCATTTACGTCGGGACTACCCAATGAGGGAACATAATGAGGGCAGTAGCCACAAAGCTCCTAGGATTCAGAATAAGCTGAAAGCTGAGAACCAGCAGAAGAATTTCATGGAAGCTGAGGGGCTTGGTCCTGAACATTCAAAGTAAATAATTGAACGTGGGACAGATATGCAAAATTTTTGAAATTTTGGATGTGCAAATTGTATATGTATTCCTATGTATGGGAACACCAAGGACGATGTTATTCCAAGGGGGAGGGGAATGTAACACCTTGATTTTGACCTCATTTGCATGATGTATATAATGTAATTAATCATTGTGGGAAGCTAAAGGCAAAATCCCCACCATCGATTTGGTTGTGTATGTTTCGGCAATAGGGTTATTTGTCGATGGTATATCATGCTATCCGGCACATTATAGTTTGGCATCATGTAAATATAGACATCAATTAAAATAAACCTACAGCCAGCTATGACGGTGCAACGTTGAATGAAAAGGGCATGATTCCAAAGGATAAGGGTGGGGGATGTCAAACCTTGGGCTATGGGGGTGGGGGGGGGGAATCCATGTGTCACCACCCTGTTTGATTTTCCCATCTTCCCTTGTCTCATCCAACTACCACTTTAATGTTTTGTTGAGGTAGTTATGGTTGGGAGTGGAGTGTGGAAAGACTGTCAGTCCTTGCCCACACACACACTCCACCAGTGGGTTGACCTCACGTTGGCAAGAAAAAAACACCACCGCAATTCTCTCCATTCTCTTCACAAGGCCATTCTCTCCATTGTTGGTTCACCCTCACGCATAGGCGGAGTTGTTCACTCTCACGCAGGGACGCACAGGGGGCCGGTTAATCTTCCGCATGCACAGATTGATGGAGAATCGGTTCTTTCCCCATTATTGTTTGTGAAACTTTCTTTAGTGATTGCATTGAGGAATGGTGTGCTGTGGGCTCTTGGATGTTGGATGACTGCTAATTTCCATATCCGTTGGCTGAGTTTTCCCTTGTCTATGCTGGGAGTTTTACTTCTTCCCCAACTGCGGGCTGTGTAAGGTTCTCGCCATTTCCTCATCAGATTGTGGTCTATGTTTATGTCCTCCTTTTTCCCAAGATTGAGAATCAGACTTCTCCCCTGGTTTGGGACTGTGTAAGGATGCCATAGTTTTCATTATGAGTTTGTGGCTATTGATGTACCCTCATTTTGGGTTGTTGCTGAGTTGTTTTGGCCACGCTAGGGCCAAGAAAAACCCTGAGTTGTCTTGTGGACTTGAGCTATGTTTCACCTTTTGTTTGGGATTGTCACCCGGTTGTCTTTACCTCCTTCACAGAGCTATGAATGGGTTGTTTTGCTGCAGTATGCAGGGGTTGGTCTTCGGACTGTTTAGAGTGGGATGAGAGGCTGGGTATGCTTGAGGAAACTAGTGTTTGAGGCCACCAACTTAGCATTTAGCCTTCCCTAGCTCCTTGACGACCTGGTAAACCCTACCATTTGGGTTTGGCTGATTGGTGCACCTTGGCTATGTGTAAGCCTGCATTGACCCTTATTCCTTGAGGAATCATGCCCAGCTTGGGGGTGGCAGTGTTGCTGAGAGATTGATGAGCACGCTAGCCTATGGTTGGGTGGAACATTGCAGCAACGTAGCTGGTTACGAGGTGATTTCTTCTTCAAAAGATAAGTACTCCTGACTCTTTCATCTCTACAATTATATCTACTATTTCATGAGAAATGATGAGCATGCTGAATGATGGAATGTATATGTTTGCTTCCACTGAATGTTGAGTAACTATGTACCCTTGTATGATGGATTATGCATCTTGGTATGTATTATGTTTAAGCTTTTTAATATCAGCATTTATCCTTGTTCATGTTCATGGGGTTGTTTGCCCGTTTGTTCGACGTTGGTAGCGTCCTCTTCACCGGTCGGAGGTTCAGGGACGTTACAATTCATCGCACTGATTTCTACAGCAAAAAAACCAACAAGAAATATTCCAGGGGAAAGAATTTCAAGGTAGACTGCTATGAAGACGAATGCACAGATGATGTAGACGTGGCAATATGGTCGTCGAGGTGGATAGTCATGTAGTCCTGTGTCTTGTCGAATAAACAAAGTGCCAATTTTAGGGTTGATAGTGTAAAAAGATGTTGGCAGTGGTCTACTAAACTTAGCGCATCGAATCTTGGCTAAAAGTGTTGTCGTTCTGGTGGAATATGCCTTCTAACTCGTGGCATAGATCGGTGTCTATGTGTCAAATTAATATTGCATTGCATTCAGAGAGTTCGTACAATGAAACCATTTTGTTTGGTTGAGTGCGATATCCCGTCGGTTATGCGCTCTGGTCATGTTGTAGTGGAAAGCGCTTTGGTTAAACACTTTTTTGTACATTGCGATAGCACCTTAAACAATGAAGTGACAATGGTCTTATGTCTAGAGGATCCAAATGCTAAAAGGCTTACTATAAATCTTAAGTGCTAAGTGTTAAAGTAAATTAGTAAATCACTTAGTGTTATAATTGAAAAGGTGTTAGCAGAGTTTTAAAGATAGGAGCTAAAGCTAAAATAGTTATAAATAAAACTAGTTAACTATGTTTTATAATGATCTCTTTGCACAATAAAAATATATGATGTAATTACAGAGATTATTAAAGTACGGTTAATGGAAAGATGAAATTAGATGAAAAGACACACTGCTTCATGAAGAGGTATGAAGAAGGTGTATAAATCTGATGACATCATACGATGAAGTAGTGTATCTCGGTGGATAAAATGTAATATTTTGGTGGATATTCTACCTTTGACATGAACCTTGTGTTCATTCAAATAGACTGGTGTCTGTAATTAGGTTGGAGCATGAATGAGGATTGGATTCCTCTCTACATGTTGGGTCATGTGTATAAGATGGCTCTTGTAAGAGAGTTGGGTCTCTCAATCTAGCTGGGTCTAAATAGTTCATGCTATGTGATGTAAAATATTATTTAATAAAAATATATTTGACGTATTCATATGTGTTTTTTATTTCGTATATATATAATTGGTAAATGTTATGACTCATTAAATGTCATTTTTGTTTTGGAAAGATATTTTTAAGTTTTAAGAGACACTGATTCACCCCCCCCCTCTCAGTGTATGAGACCTATTCTACACTTGATGTACCTGACGAATACGAGACCAGATATTTGCTTTGTTGTAAACACATTGAGCCAGTTCCTGACGAATATGAGACATGTTCACTTGATTCCTAAAAAGCATATTCTAAGGTACCTGAAGGGTATAGTTGATTATGGGCTCAAGTATGAGGTGAATCAAAAGATTAACCTGGAAGGTTATGTAGATTCCGATTGGGCAGGCATTGCCATTGATAGAAAGAGCACTTTAGGGTGTTGCTTCAGTATGGGATCAGGTGTGATCTTCTGGTTTAGAAGAAACAATCATGTGTGGCACTTAGTACAGCCGAAGCAGAGTATGTTGCAGCTTGTTCAGCTAGTTGTGAGGCAGTATGGTTAAGAAATATACTGTCTGATTTATTTGATCTCTAGATGGATTCTACTTGTATATATTGCGACAACCAGAGATGTGTGAAGTTGTCAAAGAACCTAGTGTTCCATGACAAGTCAAAGCATATTGAGATCAAATATCACTATATCAAGGATATGATGCAGAGAGGAGCAGTGAAGCTCCAATATGTTGCGATGGACGAGAAGATGGTTGATGTGCTGACCAAACCATTAGATAGAGTGATGTTTGAGTACTTCGAGGAGAAGCTTGGTGTTCTCCATATCGAGGTTCCCTCCAATGGGAATTGATGTGTCTGTTGGCCTTTCTGACATGGTGGAAGGTTGAGCTTCACATGGTCAGATGTAAGTGTAGAGATATTCTGATGTGATTATGGGATGTGTTCCGACATGATCAGTGCAGAGACATTCTGATGTGATTGTCGAAAGTGTTCCCACATGATCAGTGCAGAGACATTCTAATGTGCTTGTGGGATGTGTTCCCACATGGTCAGTGCAGAGACATTCTGATGTGATTGTGGGATGTGTTCCCACATGATCAGTGCAGATACGTTCTGATGTGATTGTGGGATGTGTTCCCAGATGATCAGTGCATATCCATTCTTATGTGATTGAGGGATGTGTTCCCACGTGATTATATATAAGTGCAGAGCCATTCTAATGTGATTGAGGGATGTGTTCCCACATGATAATATATAAGTGCAAATCCATTCTGATGTGATTGCGGGATGTGTTCCCACATGATCATATGTAAGTGCAAATCCTTTCTGACAAGATGAGGTCAGATGTAAGTGCAGATCCTTTCTGACAAGATGAGGTCATATGTAAGTGCAGAGCCTTTTTGACAAGATGAGGTCAAATGTAAGTGCAGAGCCTTTCTAACAAGATGAGGTTTGATGTAAGTGCAGATCCTTTCTAACAAGATGAGTTCAGATGTAAGTGCAAATCCTTTCTGACAAGATGAGGTCAGATGTAAGTGCAGAGCCTTTCTAACAAGATGAGTTTGGATGTAAATGTAGATCCTTTCTGACAATATGAGTTCGAATATAAGTGCAGATCCTTTCTGAAAAGATGAGGTCGGATGTAAGTGCACAGCCTTTCTAACAAGATGAGGTTGGATGTGAGTGCTAGGCCTTTCTAACATGGGTTTTGGATGTGTTCCTCCCATGATCAGATGTGAGTGTTGGGCATGCCTTTCTAACATGGTTCTTGGATTTGTTCCTCCCGTGGTCTGATGTAAGTGCTAGGTGGGCCTTTTTGACATGGTTCATTCCATGGTCAGATATAAGTGTTGAATACGATGAATACCTACATGAAGGCTAGGCCTACAACCAGCATGAAAAAGAGTTGGCTCTGTAGAACTTCTTATGACGAGTAGAATTGAGATAGCACTAGTGATGATGACCCAGTGATGATCCAGACTAGATGATGATCTAGTGATGCTCTAGATCAAGTGATGATCCAAACTTGATGATGATCCAGTGATGCTCCAAATCAAGTGATGATCTAGACTTGATGATGATCCAGTGATGATCCAGTGATGCTGCAGATCAAGTGATGATCCAGACTTGATGATGATCCAATGATGATCCAGACTTGATGATGATCCAAATGATATAGAGAAGAAGACTTGTGCTGATAAATTGTGTCGAGAGAATACCTTCCTAGTTAAGAGGGAGTGTTGATGTATTTGTAACTTTGGAATGTATTCACTTGTATATCTTATGTATTGTACTCCGATGTTTATATCAGGAAGTATCTATAATGTAATTGAGTCATGACATGCCCCAATGTTCCTATCGGGAGATTCAATAATGTAAACAAGTCATGTAAAGTCATAGAGTGTAACCCTCCTTATTGATCAAGGGTTAAATTCCTCGCAGTTGTGGGGCCCTAGGGTTATTAGACTCTCCTAGAGAAGTCAGCCCTAGTGAGTTATTTTCAAGTAAGGAATTAGTATAAATAGAGAGGGAGCCTCTCTATTTAAGACACATTAACTCACACTCAATTGTGGCACATAACTGAGAGAGAAAGAAGAAACTGGGACAAGAGAGAGAGAGAGACTACTGTTGTCGAGAGATCATCTTACTGTCTTTGGGTTTTACTTTTGGGTTTTCTCCTTCATGGTTTCCCCGAGGAAAATATTTTTTGTTCATTGTCTCTTGTGATTGATTGTTGTGCTTTTTATTCTCTCAGATAAGATCCTAAGATCATATAGCTTAAATGTTAAAAATCTAACATTTCGGTAATGAAATCATTGAGAAATTTCCACCTAATGTAGTTTGTTAGGATTCAGTATGATGGCCCAGGTTAATCCCATTTTTTAACTGAATGTGATACCCTATTTTAGAACGTATCTCAGGGGTAATGCACATTATAAATAGAACCTCCTCAGAGGAGGATAGAGGTTGGACTAATTTTCATTTTTTGAGGCCTCAACGTCGGTTTTGTAGCTTTGTAAACATTTTTGGGAGCAGCAATGAAATCATCTCTCGGTGGTTATGAGATTCATCATGGTGTTTGTGTTTAGTTAGTGTTTCCTATTTATTTCATTTTCATATGTGTTATTTCTGCCAATACATTTCTAGATTAGCATGCAGGAATTCACTCTTAGTTAAGTGCTCCTGCATCAAAAATCGTGTTTGTAATGTGATTGTAATAGATTTGAAAGAATTCATCCATCGATAGGTGCTTTATTTAAGATGTTTTCCCTTTGTCATTTTCCACTAAAGGTGTTCTCATATATTCTTCCTTGATAGATGCCTCTATGTTTCACCAAGATCTTTCCTTATTTTTTCCTACCATCGCTTTCATTATATGTTGTAAAATCCTAGAGAAACCCATTTTCATTATATGTTGTAAAATCCTTAAACGTTTCATATTGTGACTCCATCGCCCAATGGTTTTAACATTTGTTTATCTTTCAATCTTTTATTTCATGAATCACTTTGTTACCCACAGAAATATAGCCTTTGGCATGCTTGTTTAAATCCAAATGTATATGTGACTGCTACCATGACAAGAGAGAGCCCTCTCAGACTGTGTTGGCTAGAATGTAATATAAATTTGGTTTGAAATGGTTACCCCTATGAGTTCCTACTGCAACCATAGGAAAATTATAGGGTGCTAACATCTCAGCGCCATTGTCAGGGAGCGAATGATCAAATCATTCCTGGGAAAATCGGCATTGCTCAATTCTACTGCCTAGTTGAGCAGTCGTTCCTAGACACATGTTTGGTTGTATATGCTCTGGAAAATCCACTCAAGGCATTTGAAGGTGACTCCACTGGGAACCCTGAACTCCCAAAAGCTGCAAATATTTTCAAAGGTTCCATGGCGACTCCACTGGGAAAAATGAGCCCAATATAGTGGAACCTGGAGGGCATGATACAAGATGAGGTACTATGTAGCCTTTCTCCAATATATCTTTCCCTTCCTGATGCATCTTTTCCTATCCTTCCATGGGCTAATCAAAATAGTTTTCCAATATTTGTCACACTCAAGGAAAGACCCTAGACCTACCCATGTATATCCCTCTTTAAAGACTGAGAAATCCTCCTCTCCCTATACATATACCTCATACCAAACCCCTTCATCCGAGATTCATGAGGCTTGTGACACTCCTACTGAATATGTGCATTTTCCTTAGCCATCAGATTGGGATCTCCTCCTCCCTTCTGATTTAGAACATCCTCTTCCCTCCTCTAAATGGGCCTCATCTAACTCCACGGTCAAGGGACCACCTATTGTTGCAACATTTCCTGCCCTCCATTCATAGTTTACAGAGCCTTCATCACTCAATGCTTTATACCCTCCCAAAATCTCTGCCATAACCCTAGCAAGGGCTAACCATTTCACCCCTATACTTCTCCCTGCATCCCTCCATGACCTTCCATAGGGTTACGCCCTAAGGATTAAGAAATTTACGAGGAAGAAGGAATATTCGGCCGAGGAACATATGGGATGGTTTTCAAACTAGATCGACCTCGAAGAAGTGGACCATGAAGATATTAAGGTTAGGTTGTTTGTTTAGAGCCTTGCTAGAGAGGCAAGGATATGGCTCACCAGTATTCCAGACAGCTCCATCCTCGGGTACCAAGCTTTGGAGGAGGCCTTCAAGGAAAAATGGGTAGAAAAGAAAGATCCTATGAGGTGCTCATCTGATTTCTATGCCATCGGGAGGGATGAGAGTGAATCTGTCCAAGAATTCTATGTCAGGTTTATGATAGTATATAACACTATCCCTTCTGAGTTCGCACCACCTCCTGGTGCTTCCCAACTATAGTACGTTGAGTCCTTTGATAGCGAGCTCTCTTTGTGTCTCAACGAGAGAAGGTCAACCTCTCAGGAAGACATGATGAATGATGCCATGGAGATGGAGATGAACCTGATTGATTTTAGGGAGAAGGTAATAAAAGAAGAAGAGAGAAGACAGAATGAAGCTCTCCCCCATCTTCCTCTTTCTAACACAACGGAGGCCATAATGGAGGAGATGATGAAGATCTTGGAAGAATGGATGGATGGATTCATGATGAAATATATCCCTTTCCCCATAAGTGATCAAGAAGTTAGAGGATCCATGTGTGTTGAGCAATCTCAAAATATCCCTAAATACCTACAAGACCACACAGGGCCTTCTCTACTAGCGGAAGAGGAAGAATAAAAACAATGAAAGTCTCCTCAACACCCCGATCCTATTTTTTATGAAGAATATAGCCAGCATGAGGAAGGTAACTGCCTGCCCTTGTACTTTGCCTCATTTTATTTTATGAAATGGAGGTTAAAATATTCTAATAAAGTGTGGGAAATGGAGGCTAGGAATGAGGTCATGGCATTGTTTAGAAGGGATGATGGGGAGAGTGAACAAATGAAACCTAATATGAATCCTAGTTTTCCTTTTTATGAGCACACAGATGAGCAATCCGTGACCATACAGGAGGAATATTGCAACTTTCCCACTGAAGAAAATACCCTTCCTATTGAAATCCCTATATGTGGGGGTTTTGAGAAGGTTTTCAGGTCTCCCCAGTATGAGGAATACGAGGATAGCTTCTAAATGGGATGTTTCTTCCTTCTCTTCCATTTCAGAATACCTAAGTTAAGAAGAGCGCAGTTAACTGGATTTCATTGAAAAAATTTCCTATGAAATGCACGAGGAAGAATAGGGAATGGTTTTTGAAATTTGGGATGAGGAAGCTAAGGGATCAGGTAAGTTGGTCATGGGTTCCCCTCACATGATTATTTTGAAGAAAAACTTAGAAGTGTGCAGGGGAAGATACGTTTTGAGCATGAATCATGGAGCCGAAAAAAGCCAGGAGCAGTTCAGGTCAGTCAAGGATTTTATGATCCTGTGGCCAAGTATGTGGAGAAACTTGGTCATGACAAGTGTATGGAAGGATTTACGAAGGGATGTCATGACCCAATTAACACACCTGTGGAGAAGCTGTATGATGGGAATGACAGGATAGTTATGCACGACAAGAACCAGAGGTTCAAGAATAACCTCTGATAATTATGCTTCACAGTTGTTCCCTCATGAAGGAGGATCTTGCAAACACAATCACTTGCTTGATTGGCTTCACTGGAAGTCAGAAGTCACTTGACTGGGCAGTACTACTCATGTAAAGTAGGATAGGTATAACCAAATAAGCTTGGCATGGTGAGCATTTTATTTCTGCAACTTTCCATGATATTTTATCTATTCGGCTTTTGTTTTCAAAGCAAGTTGGTAAGTTTCTGAGAGATAATAGCAAGCTGGCCCAGTGGATCAAGAGCATGATCTATGCATGTTCTTTGCTACCTCACAGGGAATATAGCATCCCCAAGTTGGAGCCATTGTTAGCACTTGTGATAAAATTTTGAATCTGCAAAAAATGGCTGGTAGAAAGGGGTTATAGTCATAAATTTTCCAGGATTGATGACTTCAAGAGGGATCACCACAGGGACAAGCAGTGCAGAGAAACAGATGTCGATTACCTCGCGATGGAAGAGGTGCATAGAGAATTTAGCTATGAGGGCGTGTGAAATCCATTATTCATCTTGTTTACCCAATGATCATGATTAAGGCGGGCCATATCTACGGCTAAGAATTTTTTTTCCGCTCCAACTTGCATGACAGATAAGGCAGAGGGTGTTCGCGAAATGGAGGAAGGCCCTGCATGATTGGACGGTGGCGATCGGACAAGGATCCGATCGATGACTGTGATTGAGGTTGCTGTAAGAAGATGCATGATGGATAATGGAAGGAGGTTATGTGAAACTGCATAGGGCCCATCACCTCCGAAAACGGGGATCCAATGCGGTGATTAACCAACAACTTCGATATGCATCATGATAGAGACATGCATGGAGGCTAATTAGCGAGTGGATCATGAAGTAGGGTAGGGGCCACCTAGCCAGAAGGGAAGAAAATAAAATAATATGATATAGGTGGTATCGATGATGTAAACCATATCTTGGGCCTTCAAGATTTGCTGCCTGACATGCATAGTAAGGACAAGCACCAAAATGGTTAGTTGGAAGTGGACATGAGTGACTGTACACGCCGTACAGAAAGGAACCAAGGCACTAAAATCCTAGGAAAAATGATGGAGCAGCAAAGTGATGGACATCAATTCCACCTACAATGAGATATCCTAAGGACCATTATGAGCAAAGATGAAGGTCATTTCTACAAATGAGGCCACTAGATCGTGATAAGGGAGGTGGCGCAGTTGGCGTTTCCATGTAAGAAATATGAGCAAAGTCCCATGTGACCGTTTGTGTGTCATCATAACACTTGATGAAGACACATGAGAGGGGTTTATAGACCCTTACCAAGATCCTTCCTCCAGCTCATTATAATGCCACCATCCAGCCTTTTCCAGAGAAATGAATTGAGCAAATATTGATGGAGAACCAGGATGACAGAGCATTATTCCGGTGGAATCCTAAGGACCCTGGTAATAGGCTTGAAATGAACTATATATTTAAGGTTCCTATGGTTTATTACGTCCTTCCAGCTACCAAGTGCGGCGGGGGGACTTAAATCGCTTCTAGACCATTGCATTGCAATTGTTCAAGCCATTGAGGTAGAGATGTTCATCGCATTAGAAGAGTCCTCCAGCACCAGTGAGGACGATATAAGGATGTTCATCACATTAGAATGACCTTCTAAGGCTGGTGAGGATGATTTTTTCCTAGAAAAACACAACACCCTCATGGAAGAAGCACCTGGGGTCTCCAACCAAAGGGGTGTTCTGCCAGGGCCTCTGAACGTGGTCGCTAACTCCATTGTTGTAGTATGTGGGGTCCATCGATAGAAGCGTATAGTCAGAGTGGATGCTCATACTGGAGAAGGGTGGATCTAACACCTCCACAATCACTTTTTGAATTCCACTTGCTAATTTTATCTAGGAGGCGATGAACTCATGGAGGCTTCATGCCGTTAAGAAGACCCTGCTCCTAGGAGGAGAGAAGCACAAGAATGACAAGTGATCGGAGGTTTGTTACGGTAAAACATAGGGAAGTCCACCTTGGCCCCCATAACTAAAGGTGTTTCCTAGGGACAGAATTCTTGAACACAGAGAAAACATAGAACTTCACGCCAGCTCAAAACACTGACAGAACAAGTCATCAATCATGAAGTGAACATGGAGGTCATGACCACAAAGGGTTATGAAACCATTTCATCTAGTATGGTAAGGGAGCGCGTTCCAAGAGGATTTAAAGTCATTAAGTGCTGATATGTCTCTTTCAAGACAAGAAATCCTACATTCATAAGCTTCAGTTCCATTCTGACCAGCGTGCGTGTCATAACACATTGCCTATTTTGGTAATGAAATCATGGCAAAATTGCCACCTAATGTAGTTTGTTATAATTCAGCATGATGGCCCGGTTTAATCCCATTTTGTAACTGAATGGGATACCCTATTTCAGGATGTATCTCGAGGGTAATTCACATTATAAATAGAACCTCCTCAGAGGAGGATAGAGTTTGGACTGATTTTCATTTTTTGAGGCCTCAGTGTCGGTTTTGTAGCTCTGTAAAAAAATTTGGGAGCAGTAATAAAATTATCTCTCGACGGTTATGAGATTCATCATGGTGTTGGTGTTTAGTCTGTGTTTCATATTTATTTCATTTTCATATGTGTTATTTTTGCCAATACATTTCCAGATTAGCATCCAGGAATTCGCTCTCGGTTAAGCGCTCCTACAACAGAAATCGTGTTTGTAATGTAACTGTAATAGTTTTGATAGAATTCATCCATTGATAGGCACTCTGTTTCAGCTGTTTCCCTTTGTCATTTTCCACTAAAGGTGTTCTCATAGATTTCTCCTTGATAAATTCCTATGTGTTTCACTGGGATATTTCCTTATTTCTTCCTGCCATCGCTTTAAATCTATTTGACTGAATGTTATGCTTACTTTGACTCATAATACAAAGGGAAACCCATTTTCATTATATACTATAATGTCCTTAAACATTTCATACTGTGACTCAGTCACCTAATGGTTTTAACATTTTTTTATCTTTCAATATTTTATTTCATGAATCACTCTGTTACCCACAGTAATCTAGCCTTCTACATGCTTGTTTAAAGCCAAATGTATATGTGATTGATGCCATGACAAGAGAGATCCCCCTCTGACTGCATTGGCTAGAATGCAGTCTAAAGTTGGTTTGAAATGGTTACCCCTATAACTTCCTACCACAACCATAGGAAAATTACATGGTGCTAACATCTTGGTGCCATTGCCAGGGAGTGAATGATCAAATCATCCCTGGGAAAAATTACATTGCTCAGTTCTACGACCTGGTTGAGCAGTCGGTCGTAGAAACATGTTTGGCTGTATATGATCTTGCGACTCCACTCAAGTCCTTTAAAAGAAACTCCACTAGGAACCCTGAACTCCTAAAAGATGCAAATATTTTCAAAGGTTCCATGGCGACTCCACTGGGGAAAATGAGCCCAATATAGAAAAACCTGGAGGGCATGGTACAAGATGAGGTACTCTGTAGCCTTTCTCCAAGATATCTTGTCCTTACTGGTGCATATTTTCCTATCCTTCACTGGGCTGATCGAAATAGTTTTCCAATATCTATCACACTCAGGGAAATACCCTAGACCTACCCATGTATATCCCTCTTTAAAGACCGAGAAATCCTCCTCTCCCTGTACCTATACCTCATACCAAACCCCAACATCCGATCTCCATGAGCCTCATGTTACTCCTACTAACTCTATGCATTTTCCTGAGACATCGTACTTAGATCTCCTCCCCCCTTCTGATTTAGAACATCCTTTGCCCTCCTCTAAATGAGCCTCATACAACTCCATGGTTAAGGTACCACCTGCTGTTGCAACATTTCCTGCCCTCCGTTCAGAGTTTACACAGCCTTCAATAATCAATGCTTTAGCCCTCCTGGAATCTCTGCCATAACCCCAACAAGGGCTAAATGTTTTTCCCCAATACTTCTCCCTGCAGCCCTCCATGACCTTCCCCGGGGTTACGCCCTAAGGATTAAGGAATTTACAAGGAAGAAGGAATATCTGACCGAGGAACATATGGGATGGTTTGTAGACTGGATCGACCTCGTAGAAGTGGACCATGAAGATATTAATGTTAGTCTATTTTCTCAGAGCCTTGCTAGAGAGGCAAGGAGATGGTTCACCAGTCTTCCAGATAGCTCAATCCTGGGGTACCAAGCTTTGGAGGAGGCCTTCAAGGAAAAATGGGCAGAAAAGAAAGACCCCAGGAGGTGCTCATCTCAGTTCTATGCCATCAGGAGGGATGAGAGTGAATATGTCCAAGAATTCTCTGGCAGGTTTATGAAAGTATATAACACTATCCCTTTTGAGTTCATACCACCTCCTGGTGCTTCTCAACTATAGTATGTTAAGGCCTTTGATAGCGAGATCGCTTTGTGTCTCAGCGAGAGAAGGTCAACCTCTCTGGAAGACATGGTGAATGATGTTACAGAGGTGGATATGAACCTAACTGCTACCAAGGAGAAGGGAAGAAAAGAAGAAGAGAGAAGACATAACGAATCTCTCCCCCAGCTTCCTCTTTCTAACACACTGGAGGCTAGAATGGAGGAGATAATGGAGATATTGGAAGGATGGATGCAGGGATTCACAGTGAACTAAAACCCCTACACTATAAGAAATCAATAATTTAGAGGAGACCTGTGTGTTGAGCAAGCTCAAACTATCCCTGAAGACCTACAAGAACACACAGGGCCTTCTCTAGTGGCAGAAGAGGAAGAGGACAAACAGGGAAAGTCTCCTTAGCACCTCGATCTTGTTTTTTATGAAGAATATAGTCAGCAGGAGGAAGGTAACTTCCTGCCCTTGTGCTTTTCCTCGTTTGATTTTTTGAAACAGAGGTTTAAATCTTCTAATCAAGCGTGGGAAATGGAGGCTAGGAATGAGGTCATGGCATTGTTTATAAGGGATGGTGGGGAGAGTGAACAAATGAATCCTGTTGTGCATCCTAGTTTTCCTTTTTATGATCACCAAGTCGGAAGTCACTTGACTCGTCGGTAATGCTCAAGTAAAGTAGGGTAGATAGTACCAAATAAGCTTGGCATAGCGATCATTTTATTTTTGTAATTTTCCATGATATTATTATCTATTCGAATTTTGTTTTCAGATCACACTAGTAAGTTTCCAAGAGATAATCACAAGCCGACCAAATGGATCAGGCACATGATCTACACATGTTCTTTGCTACCTCACAAGGAGAATAGCATCCCCAAGTTGGATCTGTTGTTAGAACTCATGCTAAAATTTTGAATCTGTGATAAATGGCTGGTAGGAAGGGGGTACAATCAGAAATTTTCTAGGCTTGACAACTTCGAGAGGGATCACTGCAGGGACAGGTAATGTAGAGTAGCAGAGGTCAATGACTTCATGATGGAAGAGGTGCATAGAGAATTTATATACGAGGGCACACTGAATACACTATTCATCATGTTTACCCAATGATCATGATTAAGGTGGACCAGATCTACGGCTAAGAAGTTTTTTGCCACTCCAACTTGCATCACAGATAAGGCAGAGGGTGTCTACAAAATGGAGGAAGGCCCTGCATGATTGGATAGTGGAAATCAGATGAGGATCCAATCAACAGCCCTGATTGAGGTCGCAGTAAGAAGATGCATGATGGATAATGGAAGGAGGCGATGCAAAACCATGTAGGGCCCCTCACCTCTGACACCAGGGATCCAACGAGGTTATTAACCGATGACTTCAATCCCTGTCATGATAGAGACATGCGTGGAAGTTAATCAGTGGGAGGATCACGAAGTAGGGTAGGGACCACCTAGCCAGAAGGGAAGAAAATAAGATATATACCATTAAACAAAGGATGATATAGGTGGTATCGGAGGCGTAAACCATATCCTGGGCCTTCCATATTCACTTCCTGACATGCGTAGTAAGGACAAGCGCCAAAATGGTTAGTTGACAGAGGATGCAAGCGACTGTAAATGTCATGCCAAAAGGAAGCAAGGAACAAAAATCCTAGCCAGACCGATGGAGCAGGGAAGTGATGAACGTTAAGTCCACCTAAATTGATATCTCCTAAGGATGATTATGAGCAAAGCTGGAGGTCATTTCTGAAAACGAGTCCATTGGATCGTGATAAGGGAGGCAACATAGTTAGCGTTTCCATGTAAGAAATCTGAGCAAAGTCCCACATGACCATTCATGTGTCATCATAACACTCGACGACGAGGAATGAGAGGGGTTGACAGACCCTTACCAATATCCTTCCTCCATCTCATTATAATTCCACCATCTGATCTTTTCCAAAGAAACGAATTGAGAAAATATTGATGGAGAACAAGGATGACAGAGTGTTGTTCCGGTGGAAGCCTGAGGACCCTGCTACTAGGATTGCAATGACCTATATGTTTAAGGTTCCTATTTTTTATTATGTACTACCAGCTATTGGGCACAGTGGGGGGACTTAAATCATTTCTATACCATTGCGTTGCAATTGTTCCATCCATCGGGGTAGAGATGTTCATCGCATTAGAAGAGCCCTCTAGCACCAGTGACGATGATAGAAGGATGTTCATCACATTAGAATGACTTTATAAGGCTCATGAGGATGATGTTGTCCTAGAAAAACACAACACCCTTGTGGAAGCGGCGCCTAGGGTCTCCAACCAGAGGAGTGTCCTGCCAAGGCCTCCAGACGTGGTCGCTATATCCATGGTCACAGTATGTGGGGTCCATCGCTAGAAGCGACCGGTCAGAGTGAATGTTCGAATGGGATAAGGGTGGATCTAGTGCCTCCATCATCACTTTTGTGAATTCCACTTGCTAATTTTAGTCGAGAGGTGATGAATTCATGGAGACGTCGTGCCGTTGAGAAGACCTTACTCCTGGGAGGAGAGAAGCACAAGAATTAAAAGCCATCGAAGGTTTGTTATAGTCGAAAATAGGGCAGTCCACCTTGGCCCCCATAAGTAAAGGTGTTTCCTGGGGACAGAATTGTCGAAGACAGAGAGAACATAGAACTTCGCGCCAACTCAAAACACCAACAAAGAAATTCATCAACCACAAAGTGAACATGGAGATCAGGAGAAGAAATGGTTACAGAACATTTCAACCAGTATGGTAAGGGAGCATGTTCCCAAAGTATTTAAAGTGGTTAAGTGCCAATACATCTCTAGCTAGACAAGCAATCCTGCATTCATAAGCCGCAGTGCCATTCCGACCAGCACACATGTCATAACACATTTCCTATTTTGGTAATGAAATCATGGTGAAATTTCCACCTAATGTAGTTTGTTAGGATTCAGCATGATGGCCCACGTTAATCCCATTTTGTAACCAAATGTGATACCCTATTTTGGGACATATCCCAGGGCTAATGCACATTATAAATAGAACCTCCTCAAAGGAGGATAGAGGTTGGACTGATTTTCATTTTTTGAGGCCTCAACGCCGGTTTTGTAGCTTTGTAAACATTTTTGGGAGAAGTAATGAAATCATCTCTCGATGGTTATGAGATTCATAACATTAAAGGTGTTTAGTCTGTGTTTCATGTTTATTTCATTTTCATATGTGTTATTTCTGCCAATACATTTCTAGATTAGCATGCAGAAATTCGCTCTCAGTTAAAATCTCATGCATTAGAAATCATGTTTGTAATGTGACTGTAATAGCTTTGACAGAATTCATCCATCGATAGGTGCTTTGTTTCAGTTGTTTCCCTTTTTCATATTCCCCTGAAGGTGTTCTCAGAGATTCGTCCTTGATAGATGCCTATGTGTTTCATCGGTATCTTTCCTTATTTCTTCCTACCATCGCTTTAAATCTATTTGACTAAATTTTTCTCTTACTGTGCTTCATAATACATAAGAGAAACCCATTTTCATTATATTATGTAACGTCCTTTAATGTTTTAGACTGTGACTCCATCGCCCAATGGTTTTAACATTTTTTTTATATTTCAATCTTTTATTTCATGAATTACTCTATTACCTACAGAAATCTAGCCTTCTGCATGCTTGTTTAAATCCAAATGTATATGTGACTTCTATCGTGACAAGAGAGAGCCCTCTCTGACTACATTGGCTAGAATACAGTCTAAAGTTGGTTTGAAATGGTTACCCCTGTGACTTCCTACCACAACCATAGGAAAATTACAGGGTGCTAACACAATTCTAGCCTCCTTCTTACTAATGGACATAATATTATATAGTATTTTTCCTAGGACTTGGTCATTTATGAGCCTCCTTCTCTTTAGCACTCAACAAAGAGTTGTGACATGATTTTGGGGAAGATGCCTCTGCACCTTGAGTTCTCCCTCAGCAGCTACAACCACTTGTATTTTCCTCTTATGGGTCAGCAAACACTCTTCAACGGCTATTTCATTTATGTCCCCTTGAGTATCTTTTATTAATAAAATAATAATTCATTATATTTGTTTTATTTTTTACTTTCTATCAAAAAGATTTAAAATAATAAAATAAAATATCTTAGCAGAAATTAATAATAAATTATTAATTAATTATTGGTGTATTACATACAACTCCCCTTAACATCATCCTAGATGTTATTAACTTTCTGATTTATTCTTCCATGTATTCATCTTGGAATAGGATTGGATATGCCTCTTTCATAACACTTTCAAGTTCCCAAGTAAATTATTTTGGAATAAGGTGCTTCCCTTGCAACTTGACTTGTCCAATGGTATAGTTCCAGAGTAAAAGTTCTCTCCTTTCGAGAATGCGCTCCGGTCCTACTTGGAACTCTCCTTTAGGTTCCACCTGTATAACATTCCAATCAATCATAGGAGTAGCATCAGGAATATATTTCTTCAAAATGGAAACATGAAAAACATTATGTACTTTAACAATAGGTGGTAGCGCTAACTGGTATGCCACTGGATCTACTTTAGCCAAATTTTCAAATGGCTCGCAATACATGGGTGCCAAATTTAAATAATTTCCCAATATTAAAGAGATATTCTTGGGATTTACCTTTATGTACACATGTTCACCTACCTAGAACTCTCTAGGAGTTCTTTTTAGGTCATCATAACTTTTATTCCTGTCTTTGGCAGCCTTCAAGTTTTGCTGCACCTATTTCACAGCTAGTTCCGTATCCTTTAACAATTTAGGTCCTAACATTAACCTATCAACTGGATTGCTCTAAGAAATTGGAGTATTACATTTGTGTCCATACAGAATTTCAAAAGGACTCATGCCTGCTAATACTTGAAAATTATTATCGTAATAAAATTCTACTAAGTGTAAGTAATCTTCCCACTTACCTGGTTTGTCCATTACATACATTCTTAGCATGTATTCTAGGACTTGGTTTACTCCTTCAATCTTCCCATCTTTTTGCAAATGATACACAGTATTGAATTTCAACTGAGTTCCTAATCCTTTAAACAAATATTTCCATAAATTTCCTGTAAATTTTACATCTCTATCTAAGATTATTACCTTTGGTACACCATGTAACCTGAAAATCTCTTTCATAAAAATATATGCAATGTTAACAGCCTTATAAGTAGATTTTACAGAAATAAAATGAGTTGTTTTACTTAACTTATTGACTATGACCATAATTGAGTCATGTTGCCTGAAATTTTTAGGTAGGCCTGTTATAAAATCCATGCTAATTTGACTGACTCATTCATGACTGTTAATTTGGTTTCTGTTGTATTTGGTATGTACATCCTGTTTTTATACGACAGTAATCCTCTTCTATTTAGGATAAAATCCTCTTCTATTTAGGATAAAATCTATCTTTATCTAGTTATTTTCAGTTTCAGCAGTCTTTTATTTAAAATTTTGGTATTCTTTATCAGAATTTTCTGAATTTAAGATCTGATTTTCCAAATCTAATTCATAACTGATTCTTGCAAAAAGTAAGTTTGTGTGATGACTCAAATCGTATGCAACTTTGTTTTATTTTCCCTTTATGTGGTTTATCTCAAAGTCGTATTCACTTAATAAAGATAGCCACTTGGCCTGTCTAGCATTTAGATTTTATTGGTCAAATAAATATTTTAAACTTATGTTATTTGACATTAACAAAAAAATTCTTCTGATGAGGTAGTGTTGCCACATATTTAAAGCATGTATAATTGCAGCAAGTTCTAATTCATGCATAGCGTAATTATTTTCATGCTCTTTTATTTTTCTAAATGCATAAGTCACGATGTAATTTTCTTGTATTAACAACTCACCTAATCCTTCCTTCCTTACAAGCGTTGGTGCATACGACGAACTCCTTAAAAGGATCAGTAATTTTTAGGATAGGGGCAATAGTTAACAGATGTTTTAATTTATTAAAACTTTCCATACACTTTTCATTCCACTCAAACTTTTTACCTTTCTTCTGTAGTGAATTTATGGGGTAGGCTATCCTAGAAAATCCTTATATGAACTTTCGATAATAACCAGTAATCCCCATGAATGATCTTATGTCTGTTACATTTTTAGGAACTGTCCATTTAGTGATAGCCTTAATTTTGTTGGGTTCAACATAGATTCCCTCCTTGGACACTACGTGTCCTATATATTGAATCATGTCTTTAAAGAAGTCGCATTTGTTGAACTTAACATACATTTTTTGTTCTCTTGATACTTGTAAAATTATCTTTAGTTGTTCTTCATGTTCTTGTTTATTCTTCAAGTAAATCAGTATGTCGTCGATGAAGAGAACTACAAATTAACCAGATAGTTACTTAGAATACTATTCATTAAGCACATAAAGTTTACAGGTGTGTTTGTCAACCCAAAAGGAATTATGACAAATTTTTAATGACCATAATGGGTCCTAAAAGAAGTTTTAAAGATCTCTTCATCTTTAATCCGCACCTAATGGTATCCATACCTTAGATCTATTTTAGAGAATATTCTTTCCTCGTGGAACTGATCGAATAGATTTTCTATCTGGGGTAAAGGATATCAATTTTTAATAGTCATTTTATTCAGTTTTTGATAGTCTATACACAATCTTAAGGTCCTGCCTTTCTTCCTTACAAATAATACCGGTGCTCCCCAAGGGGAAACATTAGGTCGAATATACTTATTGTCAATTAATTCTTGTAATTGTGATTTGAGTTATGCAAGATCTATTATGTTCATTCATTAAGGAGATTTCGATGCTGGTATCGCTCCAGGTATCAGATCGATTCTATAGTCTATGTCTCTTTTTAGAGGTAGTCCAAGGACTTCTTCTGGAAAGATGTCTTTAAAATCCTTTAAGATAGGTATATCTTATATTTTAATTTTATTATCATTATCTATATCATCCATTACATAAACATCAAATACTTTACATCCTTACGTACATATATTTTCATTTGTAGAGCAGAGATCTCTCTGATCATAAATTTTCTAGTAATTCCTTTTACTTTAATTGTGTCTCCAGTATAATAAATTAATGTAAAATTTTTGTCAAAATAATTCAACATTACTTTGTGTTTTTCTAGGAAATCCATTCCTATCAACATATCATAGGATCCTAATGGTAAAATATTCAGATCAGCATGTGTATTGAAATAATTCATTAATATTTCATAGTCTTTAACATAACTAGTGACTTTACATTTAGTACATGTGACTAGTTGTACCATCCACGACTTATCAAATTATTTTGGTACTAATTTACATAATTCAATAATCCTAGGTGATACATAACTCAAACTTGCACATGTATCAATTAGGATGGAAATGGGATGACTTTTTGTCATACCTTCGATCTCGACCATTGAAGTTTGATGTTTTGCTTGCCGATTCTCCAACGCAATGCTAATTCTGGGCATACTCCTTGCCATGTCTCCAACTGTAACAGCTTTCTAAATGGAGTGAATATTGAATTTTTTATTTATTATTGGACAGTATTTAAAATAATGTGGCTCTTCACATTCCCAACATTTTAAGGGTTCCCTCTGTGCAATGTTCTTATTAAAAGTAGTGGTAGGTTCTCCTTCTTTTGCTGCAGGATTCTATGGCTTAGAACTTTTGTAGTTACTACCTTGATACCCTTTGTAATTATTCCCTATATTTTTATGGAATTTTTTATTCTTCTTTCTTAGATCAAAGTTATATCTCCTTTTAGTATTCCAATTTGGTGCACTCTCCTTTATTTTTATTTTGTTCGTAATAGGAAAAAAAATAATAATAAATAAATTCTCATTTCTTCTTCTAGCGTCTTCGGATTGTCATGCTCAATCCTCTCCTTAAACATGATAGGAAAATAGCCGAGAAAGCGTTGTATCTTTGGATTTTCTTCTATTATGTATGGTACGTAACGAAGCAGACTTGGTAATTTAATACAGAGCTCTTTCATGGTCATAGTTCCCAGTCTTAACTCATAAAATTCCTTATCCTTCTTTTCATAGTGTTGTTCTAAGAGGTATTTTCGTTTAAAATTATTTTTAAAATTTTTTCAGGTTACGTATATTTCCTTTATTCCTTTTACTTTCTTTATATCCTGCCACCATATATATGCTTTTTCATTTAAATTATATATGGCTATTTTAGCTTTCAGCTCATCAAAGTAAATATAAATTTGGAAGTATTTCTTCATTCCTGGCAGCCATGCTGTCACCTCTTCTCCTTTTTCAATCTCACTGTTAAACATCGATGGTTTAATCTTTTTAAATTCCCCAGATATTTCTTGATATGGTTTGTACTTCTTTTTCTTCTTATTATCATCACTACATTCATTGGAATCTTATTGTTTTTTTGTGTGGTGTTTGACTGATTCCTCACTGGAATTTTCATCCCCGTCACTGGAAAATTCTAATTTTCTTCCCTTACATTTGTAAGATGTAGTTTTTGGCATATTATGTTTAGTTTATTTGTTTTTCTCTTTTTCATCATTATGTATTTTATCTAGTAAAATATTGTTCAGTTCCTCTTGAGATTTCAAAATTCATTCATTATCCTCCCTGACTCTTTTTAACTCAGACCTTAGTTCCTTAATAGTTCTTACTAGTTCATATGGGATATTATTTTGACTCTCATTAAGTTTTATCGATATTTCACCATCCCTTAGATTACCCTCTTCATTGTTTATAGTATTTGTAGGGTGAGACACTTCTTCTGCATACATCCCTACTTCTGCCATATTTTTCCTGCAAAAATAAAGTTATCCTTCTCTTCCTGTTTGTAAGAGAATCAAACCAGAAATAAAATAAAATTAGTTTTCTGGTTTAACTAACACTTTTAGTGTTGATTTAGTTCAGGCCTAGTGTTGTAACCATGCTCTGATACCATTCTGTCACACACCTTAAAAATCCATGAAATTTTTTTGACATAATATATATATATATATGCACATAATTAAAGTTCCTACATACTATTAAATACATATTTCATAGTTTTGTTTTGTTACTAAAACATACTTTACTACTACATGATAGATTGTGCAATGTAGATGTTTTCTTAGGGGACAATATCTTCAGGTATTTTTCATCAACCTATAGGTGATGTTTTGTATTAAAATATCGTGTTCTTAAATTAACTGTAACATGAAGTTATTAAATTTTGAAGGTCACTTTATTCTTTAAAATTGTCCTCAATCGATGAACTCGGCTCTGAAAATTAGGCTCTAAATCATTTATCTACTCAGTCCCAAACTTCTAAGTTCAATATTCTTTTCGCAATTATATTTCGGTAATCGCCCTTTCCGCAGTCTATGGGAACTCCTCCTTTTTTCAATTAAGGGTTGTGGATTACAGTGTTGCATTTCAAATTTTTCAAAATAGGCTTTCACATTTACCCTTTTTGCAAGGATCTTTCCACAATCGCCCTTTCTGCAATCTGCAGAAAATCCTTCCTTCCACAATTGCGGGTTGCAGGTTCCCTTTCAACTTTTTCGAACCGAACTTCCACATTTACCCTTTCTGCAACAATCTTTCTGCAATTTCCCTTTTTGCAATATCCAAGAACTTATTCCTTCCATAATTGCAGATTGCATGTTGTGCTTTGCAGGTTATGGGTTGTGGGTCACCTTCCAATTTTTTCGAACTAGGCTTCTACAAACCGTCTTTCCACACTTAGATGTTTGTTGGTTAAGAGATTATGGTTTTTGTTAAGTTAAAATTATGGGCATTCACCATAGTTTAACCTTGTCCTAAAAAGAAATGATTGGAGGCCATGATTACAATCGGTCGTGAGGTAAAGTGGTGATAAAATCTGGTACTTGGTTGACTTAAGGATTTTAATGAGCTACATGGATGTGAGTTAACAGCACATCTAGGATTTTATTGTTGTCTCGAGAGTGCACCATGGTATTCCACATGTAACTTGCGATTTCTATGGTTACGACAAGGGTTAATGTGTCATTTGTTTGGTCTGAACCCTTCATTCTTTTGTTGTTTGGTCTATGGAAGAAGAGAGTCAAGCTTTGCTCTATTAATGGTGTTTGTGATGGGGTTTGGGTGTGAATCTTGTATGTGGTTTTAATGGAATTATGCATTGATGCTTTCCAAGGTGAACCAGTGGTTTTCACATCTCTAATGGCCACCTGTAGCACGCTTCTTGTGCCTCCTACCGACCCCACCACCATTTCCAGCAATGAACACTGCCATTTTAATAGGTAAGAGATTATAAATTTGACGTTGCAATTTGATTAGGTAGTTTCAGATTGTTTTACTTTGTTTACTAATAATACATTGTTTTTGGATGCATGTAGAGGAGGAATAAGGGTAACCCCGGAGGATCCAACCTCTAGCTCTCTCTGCAACTCATCCAAGGTAAGAAATTTGAAAATGTTAACTTTCTTTTAGTATTTCAACTTCGGATTCATTCTAACTACATATATTTCTTTAACAGGTTTAAGAGCACTGGCGAGGAAGGAGACAAGGTCGCCTCCTCCCAGGCCCACGTCACAGAACATCCAAGTAAAAAACCCTTTTTCTGTTCTTTTTTTTCATTTAAAATGATTCTTTCCATTGTTACTAAATGTGTTGTGGTTTAATGTAGGTAGCTCTTTGACTGAGCAAAATGGGTTGAGAGGGAAAATAGATCTAGATTTATGCAAGATAAGTTTTAATGGTTTTGTTTTAAACCCTTAAGGTTTAAGATTTGCTTGATAGAGCCTTATAGTCACTTCACTCTTTCATTCATTTTGTTTACTGGTTACGAGCGTTGTAGTTTGATTTTTAAATTAATAAAATTATTTTAATTATCCTCTATGTAGATTAATGGTTTCCATCTTTCGAGAGACTTACGTCCATACGTGGATAATGGGAAGATTGGTGTGATTAGTTAGGCGTTCTGATTTCAAAGTTGTAACACTGGTTAAGCTGGTTTCCTTGATTTTAAAAGTTGACTGATATTGTAATATTTGATAAGGCATTCATGGATCCTTGATTGATTTGTTGAATACAATGTGGATATCATGACTGGTTTTATTGCATATCTACATTTATAATTTTCATAAGTAGATTATTCTTATATATTTTAATCAGATCCAAATGATCCTGATCCATCATTCTAGATCTATAAAATTTGGATTCATAAACAAAGTTATTTTAATAGGATGTATTTAGTATATATATTAAATTTATAAGGCCTTTTGGCTCTCGACCATATTTTATAATACAAGTTGATTTATTTAAAACCATAGTTTTATCCCTTGGATTAACCTTGTCAGAATAGATTTGGCGGGAATAATTTACAAGCAATAAATTAATTAAATGAAGATAGTGTACAAATTTGAAACCAGAACAAGAATAAAAACGATTATGCTCAGAATTTATTAATTATTACAATAGTATCTATTACTAGCAATCTTTGATTCGGGTATCGATGGTCGATCTGAGATGCATAAATAATTAATCTAAAATTGTACATACATGATTAAATTACATAAACATAGATATATGTCCTATACATATGCATAAAACATTTCTTCCTAAATAATATAGTTGTAGTTCAAGTTAAGATACGCATCCTACTGTAACTAGATTTAATAATAAGCAACAGAATAAGAACCTAGGTCCACTTCTAGGAAAATAGAAATTGAATAGTCGTTCCTCCCAACCAACTCCTAGAGAAGCCAAATCACTTGCTCCAGAACCCCCGAGCTTGTTCGTTGAAACACGAGAGAAAAACCCACTTAATGTGCCATCTCTTGCATTCTAATATTCAATCCCCATAGAATGTTATCCTCCTGCTTGCTAATGGACATACTATTAAATATTCATTTTCCTAATACTTTGTCATTTATGATCCTCCTTCTCTTTAGCACTCAACAAAGAGTTGTGACCTGATTTTTGGGAAGATTCCTCCTGCACCTTGAGTTCTCCTTCAGAAACTAAAAGCACTTGTATTTTCCTTGTGTGGGTCAGTAAACACTCTTCAACATCTATTTCATTTATTTCCCCTTCAGTATCTTTTATTAATAAAATAATAATTCATTACATTTTTTTTATTTTTTACTTTTTGTCAAAAATATTTAAAATAATAAAATAAAATATCTTAGCAGAATTAATAATAAATTATTAATTCTTGGTGTATTACAATGGCATCCTTTAAAATCTATTGGAACGATGCCTCATCATAACTTTAAGGCTTAGAGTCAATGATGTGACTCATTGATGCCATATAACACGAGAAATTTTGAGGTATTTTGTTCTCTCACTCTGAAGGTATCGTTGGGAGTTGCATGCCTTCTTTCATCCTGCAAGGTAACATCTGTAGGTCCATTGGTTTTGATGACTCTACTAACTCTTCCTAAAATCCCAAAGGATGAAAAATTGGAATTTCCTACTTGGGACAATCTCCCCACGCTATATACTCAGGGCAATGAGAGATTAACTTCCCATGGTTGGTCCATTCACCTCTATCCATATGAATCAATCCCTAGGGATGAATGTATACCTAAATAGAACTTAGTCATGGATATTTATCTTCTTCTTCCTTGGTACATGGGTGTATGTTTCTTAACCAAGTATTCTTTCTAGATTCACTTATACAATTTATTCCTCGGTAGTCTTGTCCCCATATCCAATGAGGATAATTGATCTGAGCATAATTGTCATACTAGATGCATTTTCTTGTAAGTACATGGATAGAATTTCATAGTATTTATAATTAACCTGTTCCGCAACACATGACAAAAATGTCCACATGGGTTAAATTACACTAATTTAAATAGTTATCCTATTTATCAAGAAAATAATTCAAATTTAAGAAAATAAAACTTATCATACAAAGTATGAACTAGTTATATTTGCTTGTTTTTCCGGCTCCCTCTTGATCTCTACCTCTTTGTAGAAATCAATGGAGTTTATGGAATGATACTCTGCCATCTGATTTGAATACCTTGATTTTCTTCTTCATCAAGTTCTAAAAATCTTGAACATGCTTATGTCTTCATGTCCTCTTGGAGAGAATCATACATAGTGTAAGGAGATAACCAATGATTTCATTGTCATCGATCTGCATGTGTCTGAATGTATTAGATCCAACCTCCCCTTTTATCTACTATCATTGCTAAGAAAATATCCCTTGGTGTTGTTTGCAAGTATATAACCTTCGCGTTCTACATGAATCTTTTGGAATACTTAGAAGTATTCTCTGTAATCTTCATCAAATCTGTATTCTTTTATTTTTAGGTGGAAGCTCTTCAATGTTTCCTTTCTTTCCTTTTATTTTAAGGACATTGATACTCAAAGTGACCAATTGTAATATACTTGAAACATTCGATCCTTAAAAGATCCTTCTTATTTTTTTTTGGCATTTACATCCTATTTTCCTTACTCTCTAGCATTTCTTGCTTTTATTTTATTTTGAGAAAATTAGAAAGCAAAGTGACCAAGATTCTGAAACTTGTAACATCTTACTTTTGAAATATCCTTTTAATCTTGAATTGCGGTTGACTCTTCTCTTGAATCTTTCTTCTTCTTAAACTTCATTTTCCTCTCTTATGATATTGAGTTGTCATGTCCCTAGAAGCACCACTGTCTATTAATGAGACATATTTGATATTTGAAATAGTATCATGAAAAAATAATACCGGAGTTGCATCTGCCATTTCAACATCGTCTTGCATGTCTTTCATTCCAAACATTATTTTGACAAAATCTGAAAATATGACCTAGAAACCCTAGTAGGATCTAGGTCAAAAATGAAGTTTGGAAAGGGTGAAATTGGACTTTATTTATAGGTGCACCCTCTTAGGGAAGTTCAAGGATGATAATAATCAAATCATTCTATGGTCAGAAAGGCTTAAAACTGGAATCCCTGGTTCTTCACCCCAAGAGAAATTAGGTCAAAAGAGAAGGAGAGCAAGAGAGGGGGGGAGAGAGAGAGAGAGAGAGATGGAAAACTAGAAATTAGTGGGATAGAAAATGACTTGGTAATTACCATGCATTGGAGATATGATTGGAATCATTAAATATATGGAATGACTAGATAGTCAGTTTTCCTTCAATTTTGTTGAAGGACATGGATATATTCAAACTATCATATCTAGAAAGGTCTTATGTATTCCAAACTTCCTAAGAATCTTGTAATTTGAACTTTCTCATGAATCTATTTATGAAAGTGAGAAAAACTTTTAGGACATGTTCTTGTAGAAACACTTGTCCTTTATTAATTCAGAATACAAGACATTCAATATATGTTTTAGTATTTCCATATTGGTCTTAGATAAGACTAAACCATACTCATAAACCAACAAGTAAAACTCTTGCAGGTGATTTAGGTGTTCCTATAATTATATGAACATAATAGTATATCATCAATATAAAATGAAACCCACTTATGTGACCTAAAGTGTCTTCCATCTAATTTTTAAATTCAGTAGGGGAATTAGAGAGACCAAAAGGAATGACCTTCCATTGGTATTGATCATATGGGAAAAAATGTAATTTTGAATCTATCTTTCATTTCTATGCCAATTTGGTAAAACATTAGATTTAAGATCAAATTTGTTAAATATTGTATTACGAACAATTCTCTTGATTATGATTGAGTTATCTAGTAGGGATATCTAGTACATTGCAAAAAAAAAATAGCAGCTTAAAAGTCACCACCAATCCAGGATTTTTTCTTTCATTTTTAGAGTGCTTATTGACTACAAAAGCATGTCATTCCAAAGCGGTTTTATAATTCTCTATCAACCCTTTAAATAATAATTCCTCTATTTATTTTTGGAAAGTCATACGGAGGATCATTTCATCTCTCCGATGTTGCCTCTCTCCCATTAGTTGTATCTTTCCTATGATATGCAAGTAATAATTAGTCCTTGGTATGCATTAGGATTATGAAGCATAAACTCCCTTTTAGTTAGGAATTTTATGTATTACTATTGGAACATATGATCTATATAAGCTAGAATCATCCTACTACATTAACACACTTGAGTGCGCTCTAAGGACCCATTGTGCCACCCACCAATCCAAGATTGGAGAGAGAAGTGTGGCACTTCATGCTTTTTTATGCCTACGCAACAAAACTATGGATTATTCAATATTAAGTCATCTCATTCTTGCCAAGTTTCAACATAACCAATATAGATCCATCATAACTATGGATCTACCAAGATCCTAGAGGGGTCAAATTCCTCAAGGTGAAAACCTTTTTAAAGTGCAAAATTTGAGGAAAATCTTGCACCTCATAGGATTTGATCCCTCTTGGATCTTGGTATATCCATAGTTAATATGGATCTATATTGGTTTAATGAGTAAATTTCATTTTCTCAAATCCCTCGTATGTAAATATTAGTTTAATGCTAGTTTAATTAGACAACAAGAACTATCCAAGTTTCATTAATTATTTTATTTTAATTAATTGGAATATATATCTCTTTGGTTTTGAACTTTAGGTTATGGATGGAATTGTAAATTTTTTATTTTTATTAATTCATCAAAGTACCACTTGTTAAATCCAAGTTGAGCATAAAATTACACTTCTCCCTCATACCAGGTTGTAGAAAGTGCCTCCACTCTACCATTATAAAAGGATTTAGAACCTTTTCTTCAACTTGTAACTATGGCCAAAGTACCCTTGAACCTCTATATTTAGTAAGGCATAAAAAATATAAAATAGGTTAGAATTTAAAACTTTTTATTTAACTTGTAATGATAGTCAAACTACCCTCGGACCTCTATATTTAGTAAGATATAAAAATAAAAAATAAAGCAAGTAAACATAGTTACATAAATCATGTACTTAAAATCCCAATCAAATGTTGTTTGTTTCTTAATCTAAATCGTAAGTTTGTTTGTTTTGTTCTATGTATATATATAAAGGAGAATGTATATTTTATTTTATTTTATTACAAGTAAGATCCATAATTAAATTATATAATTTATAATTCCTTTTAATTTTAAATCATGGTTTTTATATTAAAAACTCTTATCAAACATAAAATGTTTATTATTATACTTTATGTTTTTAACTATTAACACATCTATAACAAATAGATCCTTTATCCATTTAATATATTAAACTATAACATTTATAATCACTTACCTATTAACATGGTATGTCTAACTAGTATAATTAATAAATACATATTAAAGTAACCACTATGAATTAATATTAATTTTAAATCTTGAACTATTATAATAATAACACCTCTATCCCATGTAACCCTTAATATATATCACTAATTCCTAATATTACCAGCCTAGATCCAAATCCTAGGCTCTATCAAGCGCCGAGAGGGATCAAATCTCCCGAGGTGCAAACCTCCTTTAGTGCAATACCCGAGAAGAGGTTTGCACCTCGGGAGATTTGATCCCTCTCGGGGCTTGATAGAGCCTAGGATTTGGATCTAGGCTGGTTTCAATGGTGGGAGGTGACACAAAACTGGAGTATATCCATTTAAGCTTAGTATCTTTAGTGTATGTAGTGAAATAATACATTTTTCCTACCAATCATTCTCAAGAGTGAATTGTGCAATAAAAAAATTTCATTGTCTCTGTAGAAATTAGAGGAATCCAGAGAAAAAAGATAATTTGAAGGTTTTGGCAACAAAAAAAATTAACAAGGATTTTATGATCCAATATGTACCACACCCTGTAAATAAGGATCTATATCTATTTATCCAGTAACTATAATCTTTTTAGAAATTTTAAAGTATAATAATGAATACACAATTTAAGCATATCTTCATTTGTTTCATTATGATTCACCAATAGATGGTACAATGTTCATTAAAAAACAATCTTGGGAAATGAAGCTATTGATTAGTGTTTGAAATAATATATTTTTTGAAATTTTTTTTTTTAAGGAGTTGTTTATTTTTTTTATTTTGATTTTTAATTGAAACTTGGTAAAAAAAATTAACAAATCTCCTTGAGTGAAATTTACCATGGATTGTTTAAGAAGCCTTGCATGGTTGTTTAGGAGGCCTTGCACATGGTTTTAAAACCATGTGCAAGGCCAAATTTTTGCGGAATGTGTAGAGGGAATATATACATGTAAGCTTACTATCTTTAGTTTTCAGTAATTAGAATTAAATCCACTTCCATGTAAACTTACTATCTTTATTTTCCAGTGATTAGAATCAAATCCACTCAGGAATTACATGGATTCGTCTAGCAATCATTCTCAAGAGTGAAATGTGTAATTAATTTATTAAAATGTCTGTGTAGGAATTAGAGGGATCAAATCCACTTTGAACTTTACGAATTCAAACCCAAAATTCGGATTGGTTTATTTCTTTTTAGTTAACATTTAGTTTAAAATAATGGATCAATAGATTTTGTTCAAAGCAATTTATTTATTCTAAATTTGGGATTTTTTGGACTTTTTAATAAAAAGAATTGGGAATTTGTTTTGGACCTTTTAATAAGATTTTTTTAGACTTTTTAATAAAAAAAATTGGGAATTTGTTTTGGACTTTTTAATAAGATTTTTTAGGCTTTTTAATAAATTTTGATTAGAATATTTTTTTTTGTTAAAATCTAACTTTGTAAATGTTTAAATTATATTTTTCTATTTGTAAATAAATTCAGTACCAAACATATTATCTAAAAAACAATTAAAAACTTAAATGAGTTGGAATAAATATTGTTTAAACTAAATTGCTTCATAAGACTGAATTGCTTATAACCATAAAACACAGAGAACATAACAGAACGTGAATATTCATTATTATCCATATCATTCATGGATTTACTACGTAAGTCTGCATTGAAATCATGAATGATTCATTCAAAATCGATATAAATTTTAAGAAAAAGAAACATGCCACTTCTTGGTGGACAATCTGATAATAGAGAATATGATACGAGCCCAATCTACTATCAGATATAATAATGCCAGCAGCTTTTCTCAGTTATTGTTTGTTTCTTTTAAACTTTTAAACCTGCACCCAAGATACTAAAATGAAATGTGCTGATAAATTTGATAAATTTAAAACGTTTAGATAAAAACAAAAAAATGCCAACTTAATATAAAATTTAGAAATATTTGTGTTGTAATTGGATTTTGGTAATTTGAATATCAATTTCAATAAGCTGGTGTGGTATTCACAGTAAAACTGTAACCTCCATGGGATTGGTAAAATTTAAAAAAAATGAAAACAATAAATTTTATTAAAACTTATATCACAACAATATATATTTTTTCAGTTTATTTGTTAAAGACAATATGAATTTTATTAAAGATATCTTGGTCTTAGGCTTGCAGCCGTTGAGGCCTGATATGGCTGCAAGATGACTCCAGGTGCCGACCAAGTGCAATTTGCTCCAGGGTTTCAACAAGATCTCGGCGCTTGTTGAGTTGACTGCCAGTTGTCATGATGCCTTTGCATCACTTCTAGAGCTCATAAATTTTCTCAGTTCCTTGCTTAAGGCTATGCTTAGGTTTCTTTCCTTCTCTTCATCTAGATTGCAGCTATCACTTATCAGATCATGCTTTTGAAAATTTTAGAGTAGTATCCACGTTTAACGGACTGCAGTAGAAGTCTTTTAGCAGGAGAAAACATTGTATTACATTGCAGTCGTTTCTGACAATGTATTTTCTCTCTTAAATGTATCCACCTTTAACAACTGCAACATAAGTTTTTTAGCAGGATAAAACATTGTATTGCATTGAAGTCTTTTTTGACAATGTACCACTGAAGAACCTTTAATCCCTGCAGCAGATGCAGGTAAATGCCTAACCAATCTTTCTCTAATTTTGGAACCAAAAAATACATTTTGAACTCACCAACACGTAAAAGTAAAATATTACTCTTTTACTTCATTGGAGTAAAGCAGGTACAATTGGTCTTCCATACCTCGCAATGGCAATGATATTACCAAAAAACATTGAATATGTCTTCTAATTTAGAAGCATAGTTTGGTATTGTGACCCCTGCAGAACAATCTTACATGATATCAAATTTGAATTTAGCTTTTGTAAAATGCTTTAAACAACGTTGCTAATCACCTTCTTGATAAGATGATGATTATGGTTGTACCTAACGACAGTCTTACATGATACCAGATTTGAATGATACAACAGCAATGTTTACAGGCTAAATAGTGTCTATGAACAATCTGTCAAACAAACTCCACCCTTTTCACAAAGTCTTCTCATGTGTCCAACAACCTGTAAAACAAACTCCACACTCTTATTTCTATTATTGTCTTCCACTGTTTGCCATTCCCAAATCTATCCTGTTGTGTTTCACATCCTTCTCATTAGATAGCTTCCCGTCTATTTCTTGCAAATCAAATTACTCACACAATACATGATGCCTGGGACAAATTGAATGTAATAATAGACACCTTCAATTGTTTACTATATATATACTTTTGCTAATTGTATAGCATCTTTTTTAAAAATTCTTTGTAACATGTCACTATTGAAAGTTCTTTTATTTGTTAAACAAATGTTTATTTTGTTCATATGCTCATGAGATGTTTCCTCTTTTTTCTGATCCTTCAATATGCATTTTGCAGATTGCAAATCTAAATGGACATGCAGCTGATAAAGAAAAAAAAAGGGCACAAAAAACTTGTGCTACATAGGCAATGCAATGATCCACCGACCTAGTGACTGTAATAATTAAAACACTTTGAAATGCAGACAACGAAACTATGTCCAGCTTTTGGTTATTTTTCCATGCACATGTAGTTTTCTCTGGTCCTCATTGAATAGTTTCAGGCATCATCAAGTGCCACTGTCACATTTGTGTATGTTGCCAAGGTGCTCAACTCTTGTTGAACAATATATGCAAAACTATCGACTCTTTTTGTTGATGCATTGCCACAACTTCATTCAACATTTCAAGCAATACATTTTTAAAATTTTCAAATGCATTTTGATGCTTCCTATATCATTGTTCATGTACCAGCCTAGATCCTAGTCATGTATGTTAAGCAAACTGGGAGGCTTTTGTTTACACTTGACATCTACCTTGGGATTCTTGATCAGATTCCTGGTCTGGAATAGCTGCATGATCAGATTCCTCATCTCAAATAGCTACTTGAGAATATTTTTTTTTTCTATAATATTTTTGTTGTTTTGGTGTATTAATATAGCGAGTGTATATCAAACGAAACTTTACGACCTTACATTATTAGGCGGACAAAATATTTACTACTTTTTATATTAGTTACTTCAATATTGCAAACTTTACATCACGTTACAATATCTCT
>LPNX010869020.1:509286-524849 GCA_001517045.1 Pseudotsuga menziesii | reverse complement strand
TCTCCCCCATAATATTCACTTTCACTATTATTTTTTGCCGACATGTTAGTAACGTTACATCACGTGACAAGATCTCCCCCATACTGGGCTGTAGAGTGCCTCTCGACGCAACCAGCCTAGATCCAAATCCTAGGCTCTATCAAGCGCCGAGAGGGATCAAATCTCTCGAGGTGCAAACCTCCTTTAGTGCAATACCCGAGAAGAGGAATCTATAACACATCCATAACAAATAGATCCTTTATCCATTTAATATATTAAACTATAACATTTATAATCACTTACCTATTAACATGGTATGTCTAACTAGTATAATTAATAAATACATATTAAAGTAACCACTATGAATTAATATTAATTTTAAATCTTGAACTATTATAATAATAACACCTCTATCCCATGTAACCCTTAATATATATCGCTAATTCCTAATATTATTAACCTATAATATTAATAATAATATCAATCCTTAACACCTATAATATCTAATATAACCCCTACAAACACTTATAACCATACATTATATATCCCAATTTCCCCTGATGGAAATAACCTTATAATCACTAACTCTTATAATTATTATCACCCATAACCCATGTGCCCCTAATATAAACCATATAACTCATAATCTCTAATTGTGATAGAATATATCACCTATAAACCATTACATAACCACTAAATCCCAAAACATGTAAAAATTATGAGGATCAACCATTAAAAACTCTATACCCTAATCATAATAACCCCTTATTCATAACCTCATACTTATATCTTCCATGTTGTAATCAATTTAAACATTCTATTGATTTAACATGTCGTTCTTAACATATATAAAATATTACACATGCTTTATATAGAGGGTTGATGGATGAATTTTTTCACTCCAAGAAGATTTAAAAAATTTCTTCAGGTTTCATGAAGCTTCCTTGGCTCTAATTCGATATTTCATGCCCATAATTTGCTTAGAATTTGCAGGAACCGATGCCTGGTGATCGTGACTAGGGAGAAATTGCAGTTCTTTGATTTTGCAGGTAGTTGAAACGGGTGTTGTTGCAGAGACATTTTCACCGATTGCACCATTTGGCTGCGTGATCTTGGAGTGCTACTCCTTCCTCAGCTCTCCTAAATTGGAAGGAACTGGTGGATTGGATTTTGTGATCCCTAGCTTGGGAGAACTTTCTTTGGTCTTTGTAGGTTGCTTTGTATTCGGGAGTGGTATCAGAGCTTTGCATTGCTTTGCGTGAGTGTTACATCTCTCATCGGGAATGTGTATCTTGGTGTGTTTGATCATGTTCCATACCTAGTTTGTTGTCATGGCCCCAGGAGGGGGCACTGATCCCCCCGCCCCCTTCCCTTTCCCCCAAGCTCTCTACATTTAAGAAATTGATATATTCTTGATGTAAGCGCCCTACCATAGCAGAAATTTGTTAATAAATTGGAGGCCATTCTAACTGTTTCTCTCCCGGTGAAAGAACCATGTCATGTTGCTTTGAATATTGTTGAACGAGGTCTTATAGGTCAATTTACTGGATTATGGCCATCTCCAAGAGCCATTGAATCGTGGGTGCAGAGGAACTGGCCTTCGCTGGTCTTGAAAGAAATCAAAATCCATTTCATAGGGAGGGGTTACTTCGTCTTCATATTTGAAAGAAATGAATATAGGAACCTCATCTTTAGGAATGGGCCTTACTTCATGGGCCCCCACGGTATATATCTAAATAAATGGACGTCGGACTTTGATCCAGCCCAAGATGTTCCTTCGGTTGTACCAGTATGGGTACATCTACCTCATCTTCCCTTGCACTGTTGGAGCCCCATATCCTTATAAGCAATTGGGAATACTCTTGGAAAATACATTGGCAGAGCATATAGGAAAGATCATTTTTCCTGTGCAAGAATTTCTGTAGAGGTTGATCTGGAAATAGGGATTTTGGAAGCCATTAAATTAACAGTAGCAGATTGGTCTCATTTGTAAGAATTGGACTACAAACAGTTGTCATTTAAGTGCAGGCACTGCCATGAATATGGAAACTTTGTGAGGCATTGTAAACAGAAGGTTGAGGATGACTCGAAGAAGCCAAAAGGATATCAATGGACAAAGGTTCAGAAACAGACTTTGAAGATGCAAACTAGAAAAACCAGAGTTAAAGGGGCATCAATAGGACCCAGTGCACACATTTCAAACCAGCCTCAGATGGAAGGGATTGTAGCCTCTTCTCGGGAAGAAGTATCTTCAAATCCTTTTGAAATCCTTAGCACTTTAGAAGATCCTCATGTCCCTGTTAAATATAGGGATCAACATCCACTCTCTACAATCATTGAGGAAGTTAATGCATGAATTATTCCAGCACATCTAGGTTCCCTAGATAGAGGTTCTTCATGCTCATACACTTATATGATAAAGAAGAAACCTCCAGAATCATCCATCTCATCGGAAGATGAAACATTCGAAAAACCTTCGAAAAAGGCAAGGAGAAAATCCCTCAGGGAAGCAAGAGAGGAAGAAGTAGAGAGAAAGAAATGAATGGAAGTCCAGCCACTCTATAAATGTCAATTGGATGGAATACCACCCAAGGGAGGTCTTTCGTATTCCATTCCTAACAGATAATGAGGATAGTTTCTTGAAATTGCAGAGGTTTGGGGAATTCTTTGAAACCTAACATTGTTAAAGATATTTTGAAAATGGAAACTCCAGATATCCTCATGATTCAAGAAACAAAAATTGAAGGGGAAACTATTCTTGATTTAAGTCGTATTAAATGGAAACTAAATTCAGGAAAGGTTGTAAGTGTAAGGGGATCCTCAGGAGGGCTTGCCACAGTCTGGTCAGAGGAAATATTTCAGCTGGTAAGTTCTTTTGAAATGCAACATTGGATATATACTGAGATTTTCTCTAAATTAGATAAGTCTTATATTTCCTTGTTTATCCTTTACATTCATGTCCATCTTCTTGAGAAGAAAGAGTGTTGGCATTCGCTATATGATTTTATGGAATCCATTTCTCCTTCAAACATCATTATAGTTGGAGATCTAAACCTTGTGTTTAATTCAAAGGAAAAAAGAGGAGGTAACAACAGTCGAGATCAACTGCTTCCTTTTGTTGAGGACTTGATCAATTTATGGGATCTCATTGATTTTAAACCCAAGAAGGGATTATATACATGGACTAATAATAGAATAGGTGCTACTCGCATTTTAGCCCGCCTTGACAGGTTTTTTTTTCAAAGCTCCTTTTTATTGGAAAAGAAAATAGTTTCTTCAAAAATCCTCCCTAAACTTAGCTCGAATCACAAACCCATCCTCTTGTAGCTGGATGAGGAAGAAAACTAAAGCCTGATTTCGTTTCGTTTGGTAGTTGTAGCTAAGTCTTGGTCCACTTCAGTATATGCATTTCCTAGCTACGTTTGGGAGCACAAATTAAAAGCTACCAAATTAGCCTTCAAATAGTACATTAAATCTCTATCCAATTCTCCCACTTCTTTGAGAAAAGTGGTTGTGCAATAGTTAGCAGATCTACATTTGGAGTTAGAGAGAAGTGACATAACTATACAAGCTTTACAAAAGCAACAAGTAGATTAATTTGTTTCCTTTAGATCCCTTAGACATGAAGAAGAATATTGGAGGCTTAAGTCTCAAAGTCTGTGGTTAAATTCTAGAGATCGTAATACAACCTTCTTTCACCATTAATACAGATCCTGTCTCTCCCCAAATCATATTTCAGAAATCACCTCAACATATGGGACTGTTTCTAAAGGTTTTTCACAAGTCAAAGAATTTGCTTATATCTACTTCCAGCATCTTTATAGAGAGGATGGGATTGGAAATGAGGAATTCACTTCTGATTTTCTTTCTCATATGCCTCCTCTAGTTAGTGAGGAGAATAATGAATATCTAATTAAGCTCTTTACTTAGGAGGAAATTAGCAATGTTGTGTGGGCTATAAAATATGATAAAGCTCCAGACCTGGATGGTTTTTCATTCCATTTCTACAAATTTGGTTGGACCATCATTAAGACTGATTTATTTAGAAAGGTTAAATCCTTTCAGCAAAATTCCAAAGTGGGAGGAAGTACTAATTCCACCTTCCTTTCTTTAATACCTATAGAAGTGAATCCGGCGTCCTTTAATAGATTTAGGCCTATTTAATTATGCAATGCTTCCTACAAAATCCTTTTGAAACTCCTTTCCAATAGAATAAAACCTCTGTTAGATAAGCTTATCTCTCCCATTCAAGGTGGTTTCATAAAAGGGAGACATATTTTCAAAAATGTGATACTTGTTCAAGATTCCAGAGGAAGGAGCAAGGGATGTTAACAAAACTGGACATGTCCAATGCATTTGATCAGGTGAAACTCTCCTATATCTATAAACTTTTACTCTCTTTTGGGTTCAGCCCATATTTTGTTAACTTGATCAAATCTTGTACTGATAAACCATGGATAGCCCCACTGGTAAATGGGAGACATGCCTCATGTTTTCAATCAACTAGGGGGATAAGGAAAGGCTTCTCGCTATCTCCTTTTTTGTACATTATGCTGGCATATTCATTTAGCAGGAAACTGACTATTGAAAGAAATGTTGGGACAATCTCGGGCATCTGATTGATGAAAGGAATAAAACCAATCAATCATGCATTGTTTGTTGATGATTTTCTTCTCCTGGGAGGATCTTCCTTGAGAATTGAAAAGGTCTTCTAGGATATTATCCAAATGTAACATCTCAGGAGTGACGGTCGACAAAATAAAAAGTGTTGTTTACGGATGGAATACTGATGAACAAAACATTCTTTAAATTGCTCGATTTTTGGGCTTTTCTGGGTTTGCTTCCTAGGATAAAATCATTTATCTCGATTTACCCTTAACATTGGGCTTCAACAGATCTTCTCTTTGGATCAATGTTATTAACAAGATTAAAGCAAAGATAGTAGTATGGGGAGGAAATTGGATTAATCATGCTAGTAAGTTAATTCTCATCAAATATGTTCTTTCTTCACTTCCTATCTATCAGGATTCTTTCCTCATTTCCCGAAAGGAAATTATGGAGCAGGTTTCGAAAATGTTCAGATATTTCTTGTGGTAGGGTGGCAAAGGAAATCAGAGGAAATTCCATCTAGTTTAATGGGATATTGTGAAAATACCATTGCTAGAAGGTGGACTTAATATTCGAGACCCAGGTATGGTCAATTTTTCTCTTGGTGGAAATATTCTTTGGAATCTCTATTCTAATAGATATCGTCCTGTAAGTCATCTCCTTTAGAAAAAATATCTTAATGTTGCTTCACTGAGAAACCTTCAGATTGACAGCACTCCTAGAGGTACTTTTCTATGGAACCTCTATAGACAATGTTTTGATTTCTTCCAAAGACAATTAATTCGTGTCCCTGGGAATGGGAAATAGATTACGATATGGTCTGATAAAATATTGGGAAATCCACCTCTTGAAAACATTCCTTATTTATTTCCTATCCGTGAGTGGGTTACACAGCATGGAATGGTTAAGCTTGTTGACATCTCCTCTTGGGATAATAAAGGTAATTGGATGGAGTGGGTTTTCCCAACACTCCCAGTTCGAGTGGGTTTTCCCAACACTCCCAGTTCACTTGCTTCACCAAAAACAACTGCTCCTGGACTCACTAAAGGGAATGGCCCCTGTCAACCTCCACGTCGTTGATCATTGGAGTTGGTGGAAGTTAGGATTTTACACCTTGGCTCTTGGCTTTTCAGATATACAGTCAGATCATCCCCAAATCCTGAACATTCGATCTACAAGCACATTTGGGTATCTCACGGGATGCCTAAGGTCAATTTTTTCACGTGGGTGCTACTACAAAGAAGATTTTTGATAGGTGAAAATGTATTTAACTATGGAATTTTAGGCCCCCATAGGTGCATTATGTGTCATAAATCCTGTGAAAAATCGGATCACTTGTTTGTGGACTGCATTTTTGCACAATCGGTTTGGGAATTAGTGCTTTAGGGACTTAATGCAATCGTTCCTACACAAATTTATGTCATCACTTTTTTCTCCACTTGGAAAACACGGTATCCATGGGTGATGAACAATAACAATTTATGGAATCAGGTATGACTCTCCATTCCCAAATTTATTTGCTGGAAGCTGTGGCTGGCCAGAAATGATCTGATTTTTAACAATTTTGAGCACTCTCATTTGTCTTTTGTTTCCAAAGCCAAGTTTCTTTTAATTGAAGCATTGGGAAATTACTCCTTTGATTTCAATACCTCTCTTACAATTGAAGAAAAAAGTTGTTTGGGATCTCTGCTGATACGGGATAGGAACGGGAAGAATAATTTAGCTCGTCCAATTTATAACCCTGCTTGGAAAATACAAATGTCTAATTTAGAATTCCAAGAGTGGTGGAGAAAACTAGGAAAAGTAACGGTCTTATTTGATGGTGCCTCCAAAGGAAACCTAGGAATTTCAGGTGCAGGTGGGGTGATTTACTCCCATGATTGATTAGTTAAATATAGTTTCAGTTGGGGATTAGGACATAATACAAATAATCAGCAAAAATTCTTGGGTTGTTCAAAGGATGTCAAATGGCATAGGACCATGGAAATATGGCTCTTCAAGTCTTCGGTGTTTCAGAAATTTTAATAAAGATCCTAAATTTTGAGGATTATTTTAACAATCTTGCTATCAATAATACTCTTCATCGGCTGCAGGGGTTACTGAATTCCTTCTCTTCTATTTATTTTTTTCCACATTCTTCACAATTTGAATAAGGAAGCAAATGAAAAAGCTATTGAGGGATGAAGTTTGACACAAGGATTATTCATAAAGAATGTTGAAGCTCCTTTGAATGTATGTATTCCGTAGTTGGTTTGCTTCTGATTTCTAAAAATTTCAAGACAGAATGTAATGGGGATAAGTGAGTTAAGAATCCATGTAATTCTGATTATTTAGGCTAAGTCTCGATCGATATTCTTAAAAAAAATTAACCGTTTCAATTAAACAAAAATATTACACTTAGCACATAAAAATATATAACTCTAACCCTTAAAACCCTATTACTCCAATCATCTAACTCTTATAACCATAAGCATTGTCCCTCATAACCATGTTTCCTCAAACCTTATTACTCCCAACACCTGAACCTTATAACCATAACCATTAACCCTCATACCTATTTATGTTACCAGTAAAACCTAAGCCACATAATTATTATCACCCTTTCCACAGACCCATATTAACCCCTCATCTAACATTAAGTCTATATAATCTCTAACCCTTATGATCATGAAACCATGATTCCTTATCCCTTCATCACTAACACTTATAAACCTTACCACTTAATACGTATATAAACTTCACCCATTTATCAGATGACCCTTAACCTATATATTGCGTTATTACATAACATTGTGTCTATTATAGTGTGATTTTCCACACCTTATGCATCGTGCCTTGATGGGCTTCCCTTGTCCCTATGAAGACTCCCTATACCCCATTTACTCATTATATCCCTGATGCTTTAGTTTAACCCTTAAAAAGGATTTTTTGAAGATATACACGGGTCATCATTTATACAAATCACATATATGTTGCTTGCACCATTATATCTCAAGTACATCGGGTTTTGTGCTCAAAAACAAAAAATATTTACAGTTTTATTCATTAACTAACGAATATCTTTCTCCTTGTCCTTCCATATGTCGGGAAATGCTCTGATTCGACCCTTTATTTCTCATTTGAGGGCTATATATTGAGTCATTTTTTAAGCATTAAAGAAGGAGAGACTTTGAGAGTAAGGATACTATAGAAAAAATTTCCCCATTTTAATATACTTGAGTCTGCATCCCTTTGTCCTTGTTTATAGAACCATTATTTTTCATCTCCCAAGCTCTTCATTGCCTTTGTGAGCTTTCCTTGCTATGAAGGATTGAAGTGGCAAAGGCCCAAATGGAGGGACTCAGTTTCTCTGTTACAAATAGAATTTATCCCCTTAACATTTCAACTATTAACATCTCTAATCCATTACCAGCTAACATTATAACCCTAACTATTATTTTATTACTAACGGCATCATAACTCTAGATAACCATTATAATCACTAACATGTCTTAACTCATATAACACATGTAATACCCTAAATATAAACAAATGATATATATTAACCAATAACACTTATAACCTCTAATATAACCCCTATCTACCCCTAAAATCTATACCCTCTAATATAACCCCTATACATACTAATTATAACCCATAAATATATATAATTTCTATTTTTTATTACTACTTATCCATAACCCTTAAATCCAACTCTTAATAGATAAATCCTATATAATCCTAACTTCTACAAACACTTATCACATATAAACTACGTTAACACCTATGATCTCTATTGCACATTTCAACCTTTCCCACTTAAGTCTATAATCACTAACTATTATAAACATTATCACCCATAACCAATGTAACCCTATACCATAAAATTTATAATCTCTAATTGTGATAATACGTATAACCTATAACTAGTGATTCGTACAACCTAAAAAACCTATAAGTTTTAACCCTTAAAACCACTATAACCTAATCGAAAGAACCCACTTATTCCTAACCTAAAATTATATATTATAAGTCCAAAACCATATAAACACTCTAATACTATAACAAAATATACTTCTTAATCCATATATTATATTTTCTCTAACACATACAAATATATAACTCTAACCCTTAATCCTTATTACTACCCATACGTGACCCTTTATCCTTAAAGCTTATTACTCTTGGCACCTAACACTTATAACCATAAACATTATCCCTCATAAACCTTATGCAACATATAACACCTCAACCATATAACCCCTACCAAAATTATATATTAGCCCCTAATATAACCTTAAATACCAATAAACTATAACTCCTAAAACCTATAGCCTCAAAATACAACCCTTAAATAGCCCATAACACCTAATATGTGATTTTATAACTCCTAAAACCTATAGCCTCAAAATACAACCCTTAAATAACCCATAACACCTAATATACATATAATATTTTCCCATTTAACATATTACCTTTAAATTCTATAATCCTTTATTCCATTCCCTTATAACTAATAACCATTATAATCTATGACACCTAACTCATAATCTCTAATCCATTTAAATTTTATCACCTCCAACTACTATAACCCTTAATATAGACAATAACCATCATAACCCTTAATAATAATAAATACTAACCATTATCATCATGTAATCCCTATGGACCCTTTAACCCTTAATCCATATAACCTTTGAGATTCATAACCCTTAACACTTATATCCCCATACACATAAAAAGTGTATGGTGTAACGCATATAATTTTCAACCCTTTATCTAATAAAAAACCTAAGCCATTTAAACCATAACACATATAATACATAACCTATAAATTCTATTAAACTCATTCCATATAATCACTAACTTGTATAACCACTATTATCCATAACCTCTAATATAGAATTTACCCATTTAACATATCCACCATTAACATCTATAATCCCTTCCCCCCAAACACAATAAACCTATCCTCTATCATGACTAATAATATTAGAAATTTAAACATTATAATCACTAATGTATAACTCATATAGCTCATGTAACCCCTAAAATATAATCCATCTAACCTTTATCAACCTCTAAGACAACCGATAACACTTATAACCCCTATATGCCCCTAACATTGTTGAAGAATTTAACTTTGGAATATATTCTTATTGTACTTTTATTGTATTATTGTTGTGCCTCCTTTGGGAGATGTTATTGATTTACTTGGCCATGTAATGTACTTGAAAGAAACAATGTAACCCTTATGTTTCAAGTCGGCTCAATAGTACCAACAAGAAACATTATATAAATGTTATTTTGAGTCTCCCTAGGAGGTCGACCCTGTTTGGAGCAATAGGTCGAACCAGTTAGGTTATTTAGTCACTCACTTGTTGAGTTTAAATAGATAGGGTGATCCTCTCATTTGGACACACTTCTCACTCAAGAAAGTGCACATGGGAGAGAAAAAATAGGCTCACTGGAGAGGAGATATAGTTGTTATTATCTTTGGGGTTCATACTATCTTGGTTGGCATTGCACTTGGTGATAGAATCTATACTAAAGAAGTTGCTCGGTTGTATCCCTTGTGGTTTCCTAGAGGAAAGTTCTTGTGTTCTATTTCCTTGTTGTGCTTGTCTTTACTTCAGTGATACTAATGCCATGGTTATGATTAAATGAGTCTAAATGTTTAAATATCTTTTATATCCATTAAAATTCTAACATGGTATCAAAGCTACCCTAAAACAAGTCTTTGTGAAGTTGTAACTAACTAAATTTGTAAACTAGAGTTTCATCTTCTAAGCACTTCCATCCACAAATAAGTTTCAAAAGGAGGACCATACAAATCACCCTAGGAGGGTGCATCTTTATGTGGAGATAGTTTTCAGTTCTGTGCAGTTGCAAAAAACTCTAATGAACTTTTAACCAATTTCTTAGTTGACTAAATCAACCACTATCTTTTACTTATTTTCCACCACTATGTTGGGGTATTTCCTTATTTTGTATGCATTCTCCCTTTTACCACTTTGTTCCACAATCCCATTCACACCAAAACTTATTCAAAATCTATCCAAAATACTTTAGGCCCAACAATCTTCTTTAGTGACCACTACTCCCTATGGACTATAGAAGGTGCAGTATAGTGTAACTTCATGCATTTTTAGGGAGGAGTGCAGAAATCATAACTAGAGACCTTGATAGGATCATATCCACCTCTAATTATCTCCTCAACTTCTTCATAAGATTCTTTATTTTCTATTTTTCCAATCTCTAGCTTAAATTTATCATCGTGAGAGTTAGGCAATTTGTTTCATTTTCTTGTCTAATTATGAACTGAGAATCATACTTATAGGGATGTTATAAATGAATATACAACCCTTTAAGAATCTTTTTTTCTTTGTCGGTACCTCTTTTGTAATTTATAGCATAAACCCCCATGGATATAGGAAAAACTATCCTTCCTTTCCTCCATGATTTTACAAAATGTAGGTCATCTATCTCTTGGCATTTGTCTCACATACTCCAACATGAACATATTGGGGATTATCAATCTAGGTAACTGGTGAGGAGATGAATCAATACCATACAACCTAATGATAGTATAATCGTTCCCTAAGTACCAGTCCCATTCTTCATCTCCTCTCCCAATTGTAGATATGACCTTATCAAAATAGACATCCTTTCTAATAAAACAATTGAATATGCCATATTCATAAATTTGTAGGTATACTTGAACCACATGGCCCCTATCTCCTCTTTCTTCACCCATCATATCCAATCATATATCTTACTGGGAATAATAGTTGTATTCTTTCGTAGAACAAAAACTTCAAAATGATGATATTGGTGATATATAAGAAATCACACTAGATATGAGGGATATCTAAACAACCTTGTCGATAAATTTAGCAATTGATCTCTCATTTGAGTGGCAATGGCAATGGATTCTACATTCTGAAATCAGCAGTATCTTGTGAATTATATACATGAACTAGAATACAGTCCCCTCAACAATGTTTTCATCTAACTTTTGACCCAAGATTAGTGTGAAAATGGAAAACTATTCTTGGGACCACACTGGGAAACTATTTAACTTCCATGGAATGGGGGGAACCTACTATTTACCCTCATTATATTTAATTCTATAGAATATATTGGCTCTTTGCACCTGGCTAATTTTCTTAATCCTTTTGTCTATGCCTCATGTGACAGCATGAAAATTCCCAAAAAGGTGCCAAAATTTTGATTTATGTGGAGTGCATTGATATGAAACTAAAAAAAATGATCATCCTCAATTGTGAAAGAAGAAATAGTGGGTTTATAATTAATTTTGTGGAGTCGCACACACTCAGTGGAACGAGAATGTATCTTGTATGATATATTGGGACAATACACATGACAAGGGTGTTAGGGTTAACCTTGACTCGGGAATGACTCAAAGGTGGTTTAGGTCTCAACACGTGGTTTTGGGGACATGATTTCTTATAGCCCATGGTATTGGCCCAAGGTATTGCATCTAAATAAGCATTTATAATGCTTGAGGATGCCCCCTTGTAAATTATCTTAGAGGTGAGCGGTGTCTAACTCACTTGGCCCGACTTGCCGAGTTTAGGTCAAGGGTGATAATAGATCTATTATGGTGTTTTTCCCGTTTTTGGGTTTTCCACGTAAATATTGTGTGTCTATTGTGATATGGTTGCTTGTTTATTTTATTTCTCTTTCAAGTTATTATATTTTAATTCTCATAAATCCTAATAAGTGGTATCACATCCATGGTTCAACATGTAGTTGTGCTCGTTTTGTTGTACCTGATGTTTGAATTAATTGTGGGGTGCATGTTTGATGGTACCCGACACACTAGTAGTATTTTTGGGTTCCGGGTTAGAATGTAATTTCTCCAAGTGCTAGAATCACAAGGTATCCCTCGTATTCACAGCAAAGTGATGTTGCATCAATTGTGGAATTAACCACTAGGTAGATACAAGGGTGGATGGTATACTCGTATCCTAGATTGATGTGGATTAAAGATTTTGGGTATTCGATTACAAGAGGAATGTGAGATGGTTTAATCTTAGTTTTGGGACAAATATTGATGAACCATGTATGTGAAGATAATTACCATAGAACCAGTGGTTACAGTGGCTAAGGACCCATGTAATCTGGCAGCTGGATTCTTTTTATATGAATGTCAATGACAAGGTTGTATGCAGGTACAAAATGAACATGGTAGAAAATGAGTATGGAAAAGATATAGGATGTAGCAATGGATAGTGATGGTGAAGTCACTATAAAGACACATGAAAATAGTTAATGGAGAAGTTTGCATGTAAATGGTCATATTGTTGTAAGACCTGGTAAGGCATACAAACCTATGGTAACTCACTAGTAAAGTTGGGAGATAAACCTAGGTGATAAGGGGGTGTACGTAATACACCCATGTCAAGCTTAAAGGGGGTATTTTTAGGGTTAACCTTGACTTGGGAATGAGTCGAAGGCAGTAATTTAGGTCTTGAAAGGTGGTTTTGGGAACATGGTTTCCAATAGCCCATGGTATTGGCCCAAGGTATTGCATGTAAATAATCCTTTATAAGACTTGAGGAGGATCCATTATAAAGTGTCCTAGACGTGAGAGGTGGCTATCTCACTTGGCTTAACTTGGTCGGTTTAGTTCAAGGGAGATAATAAATCTATTATCTTAGGTTTTCCTAGTTTTCGGTTTTCCACGTAAACATTGTGTGTCTATTATGATATGGTTTCTTATCTATTTTATTTTTCTTGAAAGTTATTGTATTTGAATGCTCATAAATCCTAATAAAGAGGGTTCTTCTAGAATGGGAATATAAATGTTTTCAATAAGAATCTCCTATGACTTAGAATAATACGTTATCATTCAAGGAGTGGTGATTTTCAATAATTCATCGACCAAGGAGGGATCCTAGGAAGAGGAGACGTCACTGGTGTGAGAAAGCGAGGACATGGATAAGTACAAAGACATTTTTTAGGCAGTTTTAGGGAATGCTTGTTGGATTTTAACAAGAAATGGAGAGACTTTGTGAAAGATAAATAAAGAGGACAATGTTCAATATGTATTACTATGAACTAAGAGAAGGATCTAATGAATTTCCCAATAAGAGGTACTGCCTTGGATGTGAAGTGAATGACAACACTTCATGAATATTTCTCAGTCAACAAGTACTAAGTCAAGTATCTTCTTTAGTTGACGTGTTCTTGGAGAAAGTTTGCAATACACATGGGCATCACCAACTTGATAAAATTGAGTAGAATGAAAGTATTATGGTGTTATTGGGAGTTAAATACCTTCATTTTTATGCATACCTTGGCATTCATTAAACATTCATGGTGATAATAGGGTGTCATCATCATTCAATCCGGGGTGGAGAGATAAGTCTTCTTCCATCATTGGGTATTACCCTTGACAAGGTAGGTCCCATAGTTATTGGTATCAAGAGTTGATTATGGAGCATCCTAATCCATTTTTCATTGTGGAATCCAAGGAGAAATCCAATATATTTCATTGAATCTTTGAACATTTTGTATAATCTATGGTATCTTACTTACTGTGAATTTCATGGATAAATTCATGTGAACTTGGAGGATTTCATATTGAACATTGGTATAGGAACCCCTTTTATTATCTCCCATTCCTGGACCTTAGTGTAAACTCCACAAATTAAACATTGTGGGGATGCACAACATGTATCGACCATTGGTGAAGGAACCCCCTTTTTAACCCCTCACACTTGTACCTAAGCATGAAAAACTGAGGTAAAATTATGTGGAGATGAATGAGGCATATCAATTATTGGTGTGGGGATCCACTTTGTTACCTCTCGTACTTGTACCTTAGTGGGAATGACTAATATTAAAATCTACAGAGATGCATGATACATCCTGACCATTAGCCCATGAACTCCTTTGTTACCTCATATGATTTTACCTTAGCGTGAATCGATAAGATTAAAAATTTTGGAGATGCATGATACATACTTACCATTGACACATGTATCCTCGTTATTATCTCCATGCAGGGGAGAAGATGACCATGATTCAGGAACTCTTCTATTTTGAATTCTTAATACCTCATTTTTTTCATGGGAATTCTTGAGCTAGATGGATTGATAAGATGAGTAAAAATAGATTCTATTCAAGATTTTTTAATGGATATCCTTTGGAGGCTTCACATTTGCATGTAACTAGGTACTTTTCCATTATTTGATGGAGGATCACTACTTCTTTTCTCTTGGATACTTGCACATGTGGATTTCACCACCTCATTTATTGAATTTAGTCGGTGTAGTTCGAGTATTTTGGTTTTTTTACTCCTCCCTAGGATAAATATAGGATTTATCATTATTTTCTTATAGGCTGAATATGTTCTATGAGGTATTTTTAGTTGGTGGTGTTTTGGGTAATTGTAGTAATATTGTATTATTCAATGTGATGGTTTTCAATTGACAATGATAGCTGATGTAATTCCTAATTCAATAGCCCTAGATTGATCCCTAATCTAAATTTTAGAGTGCCAAGGATAATCAAATGCATAAATCCATCTTACTAGATTAATTCATGGACTAAACTCAATTATTCCTTTAAATGTAGGTGATTTTTAGTGGAAATAATAAAATGATATTGTGTTTAATGGACCATACAGTTTGCAAGTAATAAAATAATGTTTGAAGTATTTCATTTCATCTTTCTGATTTTTTGCTTAGTTTTGTTGAAAATCATTGTTGTTCTAATTGATGGGACTTCATGTTCCTATAATTGTTTCAATAACTTGGGCATGTAGAAATTCAATAGTGTCAAACTCATTCATTATGAAAAAATAGGAGCAATACACACACACACATATATATCTATGTATGTATGTATATATAGATGTATGTGTATACATATATATATACATATATATATACATATATATATACATGTATATATACATGTATATATACATGTATATATATATGTATATATATATGTATATGTAT
>LPNX010869020.1:374148-508728 GCA_001517045.1 Pseudotsuga menziesii | reverse complement strand
TATATATATATATATATATATATATATATACATATATACGTATGTATATACATACATATGTATATACATACATCTATATATACATACATACATACATATGTGTGTGTGTGTATTGCTCCTATTTTTTCATAATGAATGGGTTTGACACTATTGAATTTCTACGTTCCCAAGTATATATACATACGTATATATATAGATGTATATATACATATATATACATCTATATATATACATATATATAGATACGTATGTATATGTGTGTGTGTGTGTGTGTAGACATATATATATTAACTAACAACCCACATACCTTGGAATATGACACAAGTGAACATGTTAGTTTATATCTCATATATACTTAGCTATGTCCATTCAAGTATATCATCCATACCATCTCTATTACTAATGGTCTCCATTAACTTCTCATGCTCACAATGAGGCATGAAGTAGTGTACCTTCGATTAGTGCTTCATTGACATTGTTTATAGTTGGAGGTTTCTACCAACAACTAAGTTTGAAAAGTGGTATATAGATTCACCTAATTTATAATATTGAAATACATAACCACCCTTATTGTTAGAATAATCAAAAACCCATTCCCATATTTAGGATACATTAATTCAACTTTTTTATTAATTTCCTAGGTACTACACTAGCTAGTTGGCATCCACTTGCACCACTTGGTCAAAACTTGCAAAAAATGCATCAAGCAGTGCCTTTAAAATATTCTAGATAATATTCTAACAACTATATAGACTTCCCAATTTAGTAAGTGTGCATTCCTGCCTTATCCAGAGTTAGACTGCTTTTCAACAGCTTTAAGGTAAAAAGTTTAAAGCTAGTCACATGGTAACTACCTTGTTTTTTGTACAACTCATCCTCCATATTTTTCTCTCCTCGAAGCATGAGTATATTTAATTTCCATTACTTATCATCTGACATACATTATTCATCCAATTCATGACCTCTTGACTTATTTGGAAAGTGTTTTATTCACCTAGGAGGGATTTTTTAATTTTAGTAAGCATGTTATTGTGAGGATTCATATTGCCTCCTTAGGCATTCGAATATCTAATTTAATTATATATTTGGACAGCCTATTATTTTATAAGGTTTGATGATGTACACTTATGCAATGCAAGTTAGTGTTATGCACAAATTTTCAGTCTCCATTTTGAGTGGATCTATGCATTTTTTCTAGCAATTTTTTGTGAGTTCAATTGTACTAAGTATGGGTTATAGGTTTAATTTCCACATGGTATAAGACCCTCTTTAGCTCGATTGTTATCCTCTCTTTTTTATATTATATGATTGATCATCACTCTCACAAGGAGTGCATTCAGTCTACCTCAATGCGTATTTGTTGAAGAAATGGATCAATTTCACCATATCATCTTGATTCCATTCAACTAATTTCAATGGAAGGAACAGATGGATATTCTGATGAGGATAAAACACCTCTTCATAGTGACCATGGAAACTAAGGCTGATCCTAATGCAAATACAGAGAATATCAAGTGGCACAACAAGAGGGATGAGGCTTATGGTCTCTTGTGTCTCAGCATTTCTAGAGAACGTTTTTCCATCTAGATGGATTGGCATCACCAAATGAAGTATGGGATAAAATACAAACCTTATCTAGAAATATAGATGAAATGAGGGGACATTCACTAGAGAATGAGATTGTATCACTGAGTCCAAGCAATTTTGAGTTATTACATGTCTACTTCTCCAAGTTTAAAGCTCTTGTTATTCAGTTAAAGTAGTGTGGTACTGAAAATAAAATGAGCATCTAGTCTTGGCCATACTTTTGAAGCTTATCCTTGAACTTTTTTTGTTTGTGTCGACCTTCCATGCCACAAAGTTGACAGTTCAAAACTAGAAAATGCATTCACTTGTATATTTCATGGAATCCTTGATCCAGGAGAAAGATAAGTTTGTCATAATGGGCACCATCACACCTTCCAAAGATCAAGCTTTGGTTGTTGGAGATTCAAAGATGGATTCCAAAGGAAGGAGAATTCTAATCCAAATAAGCCTCCTGATCAAAATAAATTCAAGTCCAAGTCACATGAGGAGTCTTCAATATCCAAGAAGAATTCCTAGAAGAATAAAGGTAAAGGTGAAATGAGCAAGTGCACATACTTTGGAAAGGGATTCCACCCATAAAGCTCTTGCATGAAGAAACAAATTCATATGTTTCCTGAACTCCTTGAAAATAACAACATCTCTCTTCTTAAAGGCATAAAGAAGAAGGAGGGTGCATCAAATTTTGAATACAAGGAGAGAGTTCATGCACTAGTTTCAAGCACTATAAGATCCTCCTCCTTGATCATTGATTATGGAGATTCAAGACACATGGTTTCGACAAGGGAGGCCTTCTCCTCCATTGATGGTTAGAATGGTCATAAAATTGTATTGGGAGATGATCCTAAAACTGAAATTAAAAGGGAAGGGTAGAATAGATATTGACCAGGTTTCCTTCAATAATGTTGTGTATGTCACAGGTATTGTTTCCAACCTATTGTCAGTTTATCAAATGACTCACACTGGGTCACCTAAAACTATTGTCTTCACTCCCAATGATGTTGAAATCACTGAAATGTCGAATGGTATATTCATAGAAAAAGGTTTTGTTGAACATAGCCCCAAAGTGTAAAAGTTCTCACATGGCATGCCCTTCTCAAAACCCTCTTCTCTCCTCACTCATGCTAATGATGCTAGCAAGCTATGGCATGAAAGGTTTGTCCATCTAAAATAAAAGTACCTATCTAATTTGTGTGACAAAGACATGGTAATAGGGTTTCCCAAAATCAAGTTTTCTAAAAGGGTCTGCAAGGATTTATCATAGGGAAACACCTAGAGCACAAGTATGAGAGAGTCATTTGTGAGTGAACCTCTACACCCCTTGAGCTTATTCATAGTGATATAGTTGGTCCTTTTCCTCATATGTCAATTAGTTAATCCAAATGTGTCCTAACCTTCAATGATGACTTTTCTAGATATTTCTGGGTCTTCTTCCTCAATAACAAGTCAGAAGTTTTTGACCTCTTCAATGGTTTTAAAGCCGTATTTGAGAATCGTCCTGGTAGAAAGATCAAATTCCTCATATATGATAATGGTGGTGAATATGTCAAATATGAATTCGTACAGTTTTATGAAGATGCAGGTATCCATATGAAGCACTCTATTCCTCACACGCCTCAGCAAAATGGTGTTGTTGAGAGGAAGAATAGATCTCTCAAAGAGATGGCCACTTGCATGACGAAGTCTGAAACTTTTCTTCCAAAGTTTTGGGTTGAAGAAATAAACTGTGCAGCCTATATCTAGAATAGGTTTCCTTACAAATCCTGGGATGGAATCACTCTTTTTGAGTATTGGAGTGGACACAAGCTTGATGTGTCACACTTTAGAATTTTTGGCTCTAAAGCTTGGGCTAGAATTCCACTTGAAAAGAGAAAGGATTTGGAACCCCAAAGTCAAGAATGCCTATTTGTTGGGTATTTGGAATATTCCAAAGGGTACAAACGCCCACATAGATGTTACATGATGGTAAGTTATGATTAACAATTACGCTCACTAAAGAACAATGAGGCATTGGATCATGTCACTCGAATTGACAAATTGGAAGGAAAAATCTACATGGAAAATCCTAAGGGGTACACTGATTCTCTCTTGACATGCAAGCTAAGGAATCCATTGTATGGTATTAATTAAGGCCCTAGGGCATGGCATCCCAAGTTCAATCCTTCCATACTATCAAATAAGTTTGAAATATGCTAGATTGGTTGCAAAAGTAGCAACATGTATTCTCCTATTTGTCATCATATTCGAAGAAGGTGGAGAGGTTCACATGCACAGTACCAAGAAACTAGTGCACAAAAGGACCATCACACTGCATTACTACTCCACAGAGATGGAGATTGGAGAAATATTTTCACAAGGAGAAATTCTCTCTTAGTGTGAAATATTGATCCTAGATCCACTGTTCATTTTGAGGGGGGTGTCCTATGAGGTTTTCCCCATTTTCCTTGGTTTATTGAGAAGTTATTTTTTTCATTTAGATTGTATGGGATACTTTTGTTCTTAGTTTCTAGGGAATGGGTTGTCCAAATTAAGATTAAGGCGAGGTGTAAGGATTATTAATTAATCCTCCCCTGACCACCATACTCTATTTGTATTTTCATATATTAGGAGATTATTGCCAATTTACTTTCCATGGGGGAGTCACCTAGGATCACCTAAAAGTCAATGCGCCTGTCTGCATGAGTTTAGGATCTCTATAGACCAATCCCTATAATTTAGGAACCACTCTGAGTGCCACTAGCATTTGACCCTAGTCGGTGTTCAGTTATGTTCAGTTATGCTCGGATTCCCATCAGTTAGTTCACTTTTAGTCATCCTAGCACCATTTTGCATGACTTCAGAGAGGTTGGGTGCATTTCTTCACCTACCTAGATCGGTTAATTGATTGTAAAATGATTCAATTATCCTGATGCACATTAGTGAGATCTAGTGGTGATTTATCCACACAAAGTTAGCATCGAAGTAATTCCATGTTGATGTATTCGAATCCTACCTAATACATTCGAATTATCCTATGTGTAACACCATTTTATTACATACAATATACTGATTAATGAATGTAATGTTATTCTTCCAATTTTTCCTCCATGTGTGTGTAATTTTTCCATGAATATTATGATCAATTTACAATGAATTGATTCTCTCTTATACAACCTCATCTCACATTTGAATTTATTCAAGCCTGAGGATCCTAAGCTTCAATAATTTAACACTCTTGCACGTAATTACTTTTCATGATGTTGTGAGCTTGGAACTGTAATACTCATTGAAACTAGGCAGTATAATATTTGGACTCCTGAACTAATTTGTTTTGATTTTATGGGGTGTGATCCAGCCCAATTCTACTTTCATTAGAACTATTTGATGATCGACTAATTGTATATAATTTCTCATTTTAGGATTCCATAGAAGTTGTTGATATTGTCTTCGTTATTTTTCAATGTTGTAGTTGGTTTGTATGTAAGATTAACACTTTTTATTTTCCTCTTGACTTTGATGTTGGTCATAACAACTTTTCTAATTCGGGTGATGATAAGGAATTCGAGTCGTTTGTGGAACCCTGGTAGAAACTTCCATTGTTTGTGCTTTGTGTGATTTACTAATTGATAACAACTCTAAGGATTTTTCTAGATTCTCATCTTTCAATTTTTTTATTTGTTCAATCAACTCTTGATTTAAATTTTTTAAATGAGAATTTTGTTTATCTTTTTTTGATACATTCTTATCGAATTCTTTTTGGATATCTACTTACTTTTTGTGGAATTTCTCTTGTACTTATCTTTTGATTTATTTTCTTTCTTTTTTAATTTATTGATATACGTAACGGGTTTTGACTATGATTTTTCAAACAAGTAATTTCTTCATCCTTACTGGTGGAAACCTTTTCAATTTATTTTTTCTTCTTTTGTTCTAACTTATTATTGTCATGTGAAATCATCTCGGGTATGTCCTTGAAGTCTTTAGATGTTGGAGCTTCTAAATTTTTCTTCATTGTAACATCCTACAATGTGATTTTCTTCTTCTTATAGGAAAATGTTAGAAATTTATTTTCATCATTTAAGATGAAAGTCCCCAATGTTCTTATCCAAGGTAAACCCAAAATTTTGTCACCGTCAAAGCTCCATAAGGAACTAACAATGAATTTTGATGTGACCATATAGTCTCCAACATTCAATTGTAAGCCACTTATTTCAAATTGTTTCCTGTCGCGAAATTCTATCCCTTCACCTATATTTGACTCGAGAATCACTAAATAGTTAGGAAATTCAGTACTAATATAATTATTGCTTTCAGAAAGTGTAATAGAAATGGTGATATCATTTCCTGCAAGTGTCGTTTTAATTCTAAATAGTATTGAAACATTTCTTTTCGAGGTAATAACTGGAAACTTATCCTTCTTTTCAACATTAAACTCCATATTCTCGATGTTTTTTGGTCCAATAATTATTATTACTATTATTAAAAGTAGTAATAATATTATACCAATATGGAATAAAATGAACTTTGTAAAAAAACTTGATAAAGAATATATACCAATAACCCAATAATATATATCTATACATAATTAATAAACTTTTGAAATTTTCTCTCTATGATTTTATTAAAGAGTTACTTTATATCCCAAGCTTTGGAAAAACTACGTGTGCTTTTACTTCTTTTTTATCTTTTTCCATTAAAATGCTTTCTTTCTTCTTTACTTTTTTTTAGCATTTTTTGTTTCCCCACTTCTTAATTCTACAAAATAATTAATTAATTTCAATTGATGGCCAAAAGACAAATTAGACAAAGTCTAAATAGTGGCCAAAGGCTGGATCATACAACAGGATTTGATACCACAGTTGTATACTATAAATAGTTATACAAGAGTAAAATATGAATGATGATTTTACAATGATAAAGTATCCCATATATATAGGCCTTACAGAGTGATTGGTCACTAAGAGATATGTCCCTTAGTTAACCTAATTAATTAATATTTATTTAATTATTTTTATTAATGATAATTATTTTATTTTTATTTGTTACAAAAAAAAAATACCATGCAAACTAAAATTTGATCGAATACACAGGGTACTCCCAAAATACCGAACACCAAGAGCAGCCGCTGAGACAAACAGATCACATATCGAAACACCGATGTTTAGATGTGTTTTAAACCCTCAAGAGGGAAACACTCCACGACCCCAGCCAAATAGCTACTTGAGGCGGTTTATTATGCAAAAGAAAGAAATTTACAAATGAGCTTCTCATAATCAATCAACTGGCCAAGGACCCTCCATGCTCTTTAAATAGATATCATGGACCAATCAGGTGTTAAGCCACAAATCAAGGGTAGGTATGATCTAAGAGAAGATGAACCGTCGGATCACTCTATGTATAGAACATATCGTGGATGTCAGATTAGATATTTACAAATGCATACTGATGCATACTAAATAAACACACTTTATCTAACAGATATATTACACAAGTTGATCTTAACTAACTCCTAAGTGTCTAAATATCCTAACAAAATTTCCCATAAGTGTTGGACTCATATGTATCTGTGTATACATCTATCTGTATGTATGTATAGGTATTGTTAACACCTGTACTAAATTTTAAATTTTTTTACATAGGCATCTGTACTAATTCCCCTGCAAAGGTCTAGATCAGTAAAATAAGGGGTTCCAAAGGATCCATCCCTGGTTGAAAGTGAAGAACACAGTAAAATATCCTTAGGCGTGACCTTGGAAATATGCCTAAGTAAGAAAAATTTGATCGAGATTAAAAGTTAACTGAAATGGACGGTCAGGATGCATAGCAGAGAAAAAATTAAAGGCCACAAATCGTTTTCGCCAAGGCAAAGTCAGGAGCAGAAAGGAGGAAAATTGAAAATTTTAGTTATAAAAGTCAAAAATTCACCTTTTTTTTTCTATAGTCCGAGATTCGACGGTCAGGGATGACTTTCGAATAAATCAATGGTCCAGCAAAGGGTAGAAGCGGGAAGGCGGAGGCAGAAAATTCATAATTATAGTCGTGAAAGTTGGAAAATCCGCCTTCCGCTTTTTATTAAAGGCAGAAGTGGAAAGTTGGAAGCAGAAATATGTAAAATTAGGTTACGAAAAGTTAGAATGCCTCTTTCCACCTTCTGGTAGATCGGCGTCCTAGAAAACTTCTGCATCTCAAATCAGTGGTCTATAATGATCCTGCTAGAAGGGGCGGAAGCAAAAATTACAGAAATTTAGTTGCAAAAAGTTGAACATCCCCATCCCATGATCTGTAAGATTGACGGTCCAAAGAACTTCCACCAAATATCAATGGCCATGAAGAGAGGGGAAAGGAGGAAAGCATAAACATAATAAATTTGGTTGTAAAAAGTAGAAATCTCGCCTTCCACTTTCCGGTAGCCCGTAGCTTGATCTCAGATCAACGGCTGAGAATGTTTCTGCATAAGATCAACATTCAGGAATGACCCCGCAGCAAAAGGGAAAAATAGGAAGGGCAGAAAGTGGAAAGGACAGAATTTTGGTTATAAAAAGAGTGGAATCCCTCTTTCCACTTTCTGCAGGATCGACGGTTGGGAGAGGTTTCGCCCAAGATCAACGGTGGAGATTGATTTCACCGAGATTACTAGCACACTCAAAGTCAAAGAGGACCTGCATGATGTAAAACATGCGTAAATGACATGTCCCCTCCCCATTTGATATCACGCTCAGATATTGGGAGTACAAAAGTCACTTTATGGAGCACAATGGTTTAAAGGGCCCACATGTTCAATGGTTGAGATTTGGGTAGAGAGAGATCGACGGCTGGAGTGGATTTCGCTAGGGAAACTAGCACAAGCTAAGTAAAATTCTCAAACCATGAAATCTTGTAGGACTCGCATATTTCAATGGCTAGGATTGAGGATGGGTTAATATCAATGGTGGGTATGTATTTTGCGATCCTAACTTGCATGAAGATATCAGATATCTGCCATCGTGAAATATTATACAAACTGTATACTTCAACGGTTGAGATCTAACGATATCAGATATCTACGATAAGTGTGCATTTCACAGCCAGAACATGTGTGGAAGATGCAATGAGGATTAAAATTGTTGCAGGTCATTTAAGGTGCTCTGAACCATCATTTTCCATCAACTGATCCTGAGTCCTAGATGCCTCGTTTGTTGTTTTGATCAAGAACGCTCATCATTATATACTTTCCTAATTGGTATGAAAATCATGGCAAAACTGTCACCTCAAAATTGTTATGATTCGGCATGATCATTCGGGTTTGATCCCCATTTTTGTAATGAATTTTGATGCCCTGTTTTGAAACACATATCGGAGGAAAATCACACAATAAGTGTAACCTTGATAGAGGAAGAAAGGGTTCAACATTTATTTTTGAAGCCTCTGTGCTTGGTTTTGTAGCTCTACAAACTTTCTTGGAAGTATTAATAAAAAGTATACCCTGAATGTCTAAGATTCATCACGGTGTTCAATATTCAGTTTGTGTTCCTCTGTAAGCTTCATTTCCATGTCTGTGTAGTTCTGCTAATGCATTTCTAGTTGCATGCAAGGAATTCATTCTCTCTTTAGTGCTCATTGTGTCAGATAATGTGTTTGTTATGTGTTTGTGGTAAATGTTCTGGAATTCATCCTCTATTAGATGCTCTAGTTCAAATATCAGCCTTTATCGTTGTTTATGCTAAAGGTGGTGCAAGATATTCATCCATAGATAGGTGCCTCTCGTTTAACTGGGATTCTTCTCATTTCCCTCTACCATCTCTTTGAAGATATTATGTTGAATACTAACACCTATTTTTCCTCAGATGATGAAGGTTATCACTAGTCATTTTTTCTCTCAATCCTTGAATGTTTTAGGTTTTGACTCCATTGCCCAATGGTGTTGTCTGTTTGTCTGTCTTACACCTCTTTAAACTCATAAAAATCATGTTTACCATCAGAATCTAGCCTTCTAAATGCTTGTTTAAAGACATATGTATATGTGAATAACCCTGTGACAAAGAGATTCGAGCCCTCTCTGACTGTATAGGCTAGAATACAGCCTAAATATTGGTTTTAAATGGTTACCCCAGTGATCTCCTACCATAACCATAGTAAAATTAATGGGCGATAACATCTTGGCACCGTTGTCAAGGAATAATCACTATTATCTCCTTGGGAAAACAACATTGTTCTATTTCTATGACCTGGTTGAGCACCCAGTCATAGACACACATTGGTTGTACATGCTTTGGTGAATCCACTCAAATAATTTTGGAAGGCGACTCCACTCAAAAACATTTGGAATGTGACTCCACTGGGAAATACTTGCGGTCAGAAGGACCAACACAAGGAGCAATCCTAATGTTGAATCTTTCCAAGATATTTTTGATCCAGAGATTCTGATTTGAAGGGCCAATAAGCTGCAAAGGTTAGTCATAACTCTTTCCTTACCTGCTGAAGGTGGTATTTCTGTTAGTGATATATCTGACGATTGTGATGAAGAGATTGCGTTAGCTTTCTAGAGAACTAAATCTGAGTCTAGCCTCTCTGAAGTAGTTTATGACACCTCTGCATTTGAATTCTCCCACATTTCCTAGTCACCCCAGACCTCAAAGCCTCTAGGCAAGGATATCTAACACTTGTTTGACCAAGAGTGCCATATTCTTACCTCTGAAGTATCCCTGTTAAATCCCACTGCTTGCAAGCTAAATCAACCTTCATCTTCCGGCCTTGCAACCCCTCACATTCCCATAGTTCCTCACAGCACAATAGCCTACATTACACCAGTTGCAATCCCTCTTGGAAACCTTGTTGTAATCCCAAAAATTAAAAATATATTTTCCCCTATTCTCCTTCCCGCTACTCTTCACGACCCCCCTGTGAGATACTCCCAAAGGCTCAAACAATTCAATGGGGAAAGGGGGTATTCATCCGAAGAACACTTGGTATGGTTCTCAGATTGGGTAGACCTAGAGGAAGTAGACCATGATGATGTTAATTTCAGACTGTTTTCCCAGACTCTAGCTAGAGAAGCAATAAAATGGTACAAAAACCTCCTAGATGACTCTATTCAGAGCTATCATGCCTTTGAAAATTATTTCAAGGACAAATGGGCAGAAAAGAAGAACCCTAAGAAATATATATCTCAATACCATTACATGAGGAGTTGGGAGAGTGAATCTGTCCAAGATTTTTCTGAAAGTTTTATGAAATCATACAATGTCATCCTTGCCCAGTTCAAACCTCCCATTGGTTATTCCCAACTCCAATATGTTGAATCCTTCAATAGTGAGTTTACCTTGTGGCTAAGTGAAAGGAGATCAGCCTCCTTAGAAGATATGATGAATGATGCCATAGAGGTAGAGGTAAACCTCACTACTGCAAGAAAGAAGAAAAGGGATGAGGGAGAATGGATAAGAGAGGAGGGAGAATGGAGAAGAGATGAAGGAGAAAGAGGATAGACAAGAAAACATAAAGAACTTGAACATCCCTCTACCTCTATTTGACAAGAGGCCACAATAGAAACAATGTTGAGAACCATGGAAAGGATGATGGAGAGACTCTCTATGGATGGTAGATCACCTACCATGGAAAATCAATAGCAGTAGAACGTAAACCACAATGCTAGAAGGCCACAAATTCTCCAAAACATGCAGAGAGACCAACGAAACCCTCCTGATCCACCTGTCATACCTCCATTCCAGGAAAATTATGTGGAGTGGGATGGTGAAAATCAAGATGAAGATGAAATACATCAGTTGGACACTGACTCTCCCTCCACCTTTTTTACCAAACAAGAACATGATAGCTTGTCTGGAAAAGAGAGAAATTCCCTCAGAAGAGACATAGGACTTCAAGAAAGGATATCAACTTGTTGTCTTCGAGGTACAGAGATAGATTGTTCTAAGGAACAGAGATGTTCCTATAGTAAAAAATAAAGAACCAGGGAACAAATCCTCTGCAAGTATGCCCAAAAATGATACACCCCCTAAGGATACCTCCAAAACTGAAACAGAACCCAAAGGAAAAGAAAGTAAGGAGGATAATCTAAGGAGCTCAGATCAGGGGCAAACCTCTTTCAGTCTAGAGGTTGAAATTGAAAAGATCAAAAATCTCTGTCCCACTCACTGAATTGTTAAAAAATCCTGAATATCATTCCAAAATAGCCATAGTGTTGAAGCCTTCAGGAGAATTTTATGCCATATAAGATCCCCTGAATCTCCAAGATGATAGTCCCACCTTCCTGTTTGGACCCCATGTAGAGGAGTCTATCGATGAAGATACTCCCCCCTTCTGTGTCAGTCTAAACATTCATAATTCCATCTTACACAATGCCATGTGCGATTCAGGAGCCTCCCACAATCTAATACCCAGGATAATCATAGAGGAACTAGGATTGGAAGTGACCATACCATACAAAGAACTTTTCTCTTTTGATTCTAGAAAATTCACGTGTCTAAGACTTATCAGAGATCTATTCATATATTTGGCCCAAATCCTTTCCAAAACCATAGGCATGGATGTAGTTGTAGCTGACATCCCTCCAAAGTTTGGGATGTTGTTATCAAGATCTTGGGAATCCAAACTTAAAGGTGATCTTCAAATGGATATGTCTTATGTTTCCATCCCTGTCTTTAGAATACAGAGAAGAATCTTTAGGAAGAAAAAGTTAGCATACATGGTGACAAATGCTGAGAGACCAAACAACCACCCCATCTATTCATTGGATACCGATATGGGTTCAGCTATTTTTTTTATAGGAGGCGAAGACAGCTGTAGTTAATAGAACGTTACCTTTTTACCCACTCGGGAGGAGTTGGAAGGAGTGTGGGATGTAAGTTTTGATGGGGCAGCATGCAGAGAAGGGGTAGGAGTCGTAGTTTGGGAAAGACCCCGGGAGGGAGAGCTTTGAACTACTCCTACAAGCTTGAATTTGATTGTACAAATAATGAGGTAGAGTATGAGGCTATGGTGTTAGCCATTTGGAATGTATTCACTTGTATATCTTATGTATTGTACCTCGATGTTTATTCCAAGAAGTGTTTGTAATGTACTTGAGTCATGTCATGCCTCGATGTTCCCATCGGGAGATTCAATAATGTAAACAAGTCATGTAAAGTTATTGTGGGTAACCATCCTATTGATCAAGGGTTAAAGTCCCCACAGTTGTGGGGCCCTAGGGTTATTAGACTCTCTTAGAGAAGTCATCCCTAATGAGTCATTGTCAAGTTGGGAATTAGTATAAATAGAGAGTGAGCCTCTCTATTTATCACACACTCACTCACACTCAGTTGTATCTCATAACTGAGAGAGAATAAGTTGTTGGTACAAGAGAGAGATAGACTACTGTTGTCGGGAGATCATCTTACTGTTTTTTGGGTTTTGCTTTTGGTGTTGATTCTATCTCTAAGGAAGTTGTGGGGTTTTCTCCTTTATGGTTTCCCCAAGGAAAAACATTGTGTTTATTGTCTCTTGTGTTTGATTGTTGTGCTTGTTATTCTCTTAGTTAAAGATCCTAATATAATGCTAGCTTGAATGATAAAAATCTAACATGGTATCAGAGCTAACCGGAGAAGAAGACACTATGCAGCTACGGAAACTAGGGCTTCCTACTTTTTGGATCTCTCTCCATAGATTTTCAGAAAAAGAAGGTTGGAATAACTCTCCTCTCTAGGGCGCATCTTTCTATCGAAGCAGAATCTAATTATGAGCATTTTCAGTTTTTGACCCGACACTACTGCCGAAAATTAGGGCTTTCCACAGAAGTGGAATTTTTTAGTGAGCCCAGGCCTGGATTGATCTCCTCCTCAAAATAAAAGTTTAGAGATCAAGATCACATTTTTTGGTTGGGAAGAACTCTGGGAAAGTCAAACCCTAATCTGCTCCTGAACCAGCTCTGCAGAAATCCATATCATGATCCAGATCTGACATCTTAACTTGGTAAGATCTAAATCTTTTGTATTTCCATTTGAGTTTCTTAGTTAAGATGTCTCATCACACCAAGCTTGATGAAAAACTTGAGGGAGCTGATAACTTTCGAGCCTGGAAGTATAGGATCTCCCTCGTCCTGGAAGAAAATGAGTTGGACTCTTACATCAATGAAGAGGTTCCAGTTCCAAAGGGAGATGAGGCTAAGGCCTTACACAACAATAAATTAGTCATGGATAAGAAGATTATTGCTGATTCAATCAAGGATCACCTCATACCATAGGTGTCCTCCTTAAAGACACCTAAAGCCATGTTTGATGCCCTGACCAAAGTGTTTGAAGGAAACAACATAAATTGGAAGATGACTATGAGAAACCAATTGAAGAATGTAAAGATCTAGAATGCAAAAACCATCCAGTCTTATTTTTCAAGAGTCTCTCAAATCAAGGTGTTAACACTAAAATTATTTTTGTTGGAATTGGTCTTATTGCCTTCGAAATTTTAAGTTCTCATGGGTGATTAGGTTGGTTTCCAAAGTTTTCTCATTAAGATATGTCGAACTTGGCAAAGAAGAGAAGGTAAAGAAGTTTAGGGAAAAAGACAAATGAATTTTTCACAAATGAGGCAAAAAGGATTTATTATTTTTTGAGTGAAATCCACAAAATGGGTTTTATATTTTATTTATATTCAAAAATTAATAATTTTGAATATTTCTCCAAAGTCAAATTCCGCCTTTTATTCACCAAACCAAGTTTAATAAAGTTTTGCGGGCTAAAACAAGGTTTATTACCTTTCTTAAAGGTATAATTAAAACATTAGCAAGTAAAATAATCGGACGGCTAATGTAAAAGGTGAATTATATTAACGGGTAATATTATTTTCGGGGAGTAAAGTTGCCCATTAATTAAAACAAAAGGTGCTCAGCGGAATGCATATTTGTAAAGTTGATCCGACGGCGGAGAGTTAAAGTGAATTAAATCAACGGCTGAAAATGATTCCGGAGCCCAGACTTGCACGGTAGATAAGACCCAAGTGCTCAGCGGAATGCATATGTGTAAAGTTGATCTGACGGCGGAGAATTGAAGTGAATTAAATCAATGGCTGAAAATGATTCCGGAGCCCAGACTTGCACGGTAGATAAGACCCAAGTGCTCAGTGGAATGTATATGGGTAAGCTCATCCGACGGTTAAAAAATAAAGTGAAAAATAATCAATGGTTATTATGAATTCCGGAGAGTGAAATTGCACGTTGGATAAAAGAAAGGAGCCCAGTGGAATTCATTAAATGGCGCTTGATCCAACGGTTGAAATTTGAAGGCAGAATAGATCAGCGGTCACGGATGATTCCGGAGCTGAAAGCTACACGAGGGTTAATTTTGAAAGGAGGCTCCGGAATGGGGTCCTTAATAAATATTTTTGACTTGGTTTTTTGACTTTGTTTTAAAAATAATTTCATTTGTGCCGCGCACTGAAGGGAAGAGACATTCCACCCTCTCTGGGAAATCTATAGCTCAATCAACTAAGCTCTGCTACTGGATATGTGTATGCTACTGAGACTACTGATACTTCGACCGAATCAATCAGAAACTGGTACTTCTATATACCATAATGCATCCTTTACTTCTTCTGCTTATAGTGGTGCTGCTACTCGTGCTTGTGGGTATGGGTCTGAATCTACTAGCCCAAAAGAGTTGCAGAAATATATACAAGGACAAATGGTGTGTGTTCTCTTGCAGTAAACGGTTCAAAGATTCAAAAGCAACATAACATATTTTCTGAAAATGACTGTTTTAGTCATTTTATTCAACGAATTGTTTCCAGCAAATGAAGAAGAATTTTCAAAAACTGAAAGATTCTTTTCATCATAACATCTTGATATACAATAACCTCCCTCATTTTTTACTCAGGTGATACATATTGGGAGCAGCAAAGTCATCTTCAGAGGGAAAATATTCAGATTTTGAAATGACTGTTCTAGTCATCCAACAAAGATAATTGTTTAGATCAACTGAAGGAATATTTCATGAAAATGGTAGAGGATTTTCTTCACAACGTACCTATATACAATAACCTCTTTCAGTTTTCACACAGGTGCTACAGTTCAGCAGCAACAAAATCAGTTGTACAGACCAGTTTTCATGTTTTCCAAAGGACTATTTCAGCCATCAACTTCAAAGAATTTTTTTGGACAAATGGAATTTAATTTGAAAAAACTGAGAGAGGTTTTTATTCCTAACAGGACTATAATAAAAAACCTCCTTCATTTTTTACACAGTAATCACAGGTTGGGAGAAATTTAAATATCTTTACAGGTCATTTTTCCATAAATATACAATTTTATTATCTGAGTCAGCAAGTTAAAAAGAATATTTCGAGGATATTATGATTATTCTGGAGAAATGAAGACGTGGGTTTTGTTGGAAACATGTCCAATTATAAAAACCTCTCCCATATTCCCTACAGCTATCACCATGGGAGATATACAGGAGAAACGTTATTGTAATTATTTCTATTTCTAGAAGTAGGGTTAGGTTTTGAATTCGAAGTTAGGTAAAGAATTTTCTTATATAAATTGAAATGTAATTGATTGTGAGAAGGAGGATTTTCAAGAGCGGAGAGGCTCTACATTGTAATGGATCCAAGTTTTCAGTAAATGGAAGAAATTTGCAGAGGAGGAATGTAAAATCCTTTTTCATGTCAGAGATTCTTGTGCCATCTTTTCTTCAGTAAGTAATTTCTTTATGTGATTGTTTATCCTGTTTCCCACTCCATTTTGTATTTGCTTTCATGCTTGAGCATTAGTTTTTATGGTCTGGAATTCATCATGCATGCTCTAGGTCCATTGTTCAAGCATTTTCAAAATATTTTCTTCTAAAGTCTTGCAGAATTCACCATAGTTAGGTGCTCTGTTTGATGGAATGTCTCCCTTTGTCTACTAATCAACCTGCTAATACCTCAAGACTAAGGAAATGATGCCTACCTTGCCTCTGATCATAAACCTTCAAAACCCTACCTCCTGCAACCTATTTCAGATCTGATTGTTGACTCCATTGCACAATGGTCTCCTCCATGACTGTCCTACCAAGTCTTTAAAACAAACTTGTCCTATTTGTCCCATTAGAAATCTGACCTTCTGAGTGTATTTGATCGAATATCTTGAGTATAAAAACTTTGTAAATAGTGAGAGATCCCTCTCTGATTGTATTAGGTCAGAAATACATTCTAAAGTGGTTTTTGCTGTTACCTCGGGATCTACCTTTTCACAACTTGGGTACATTCTGAGTGCTAACACAAGGAACAGCTGAAAGTAGTAGATGAAGAAGTGGAGAATGCAGAAATTATGATGACCACCTTGAATGGTCTCCCTAGATCATGGGACTCTTTTATTCAAGGGATCTATGCCAGAAAGAAGTTAGTCAATTTCAGTAGACTGTGGGAGGAATGCTCATAAGAAGAATCTTGGATAGCAGCTCGAGAAGAAAATATGGGAACTGAAGATCAAGCTCTTAGAGTACACTCCAAGAAAAGCATAAGAAGCTCTGATCATTCCAGAGGTAAGCACTTCCACCAGAAAGATAACACTAGAAGTGATTTATCTAAACTTAGATGTTATACATGTGATGAAAAAGGACACTTTACAAGATACTATCCTAAAAGAAAAAATAGCTCTCAAAAGAAGAAGGGAAATAAGAGAAGACATTATGCTCATGTTGTAGAGGATGATGAACCTTCCACAAAGAGAATCAGACAAGAAAGTGCTTATTCTTCAAGTGATGAAGAATATGTTTTTATTTCCACTCTCACGGGAACTATCACACATGGAAGCAATGATTGGCTTATAGAAAGTGGTGCTTCCAAACATATGATGGGATTCAAAGAATCCTTTGTGAAACTATCTGAACATGACTCACCTCACAAGGTGAAACTTGGGGATTACTACCAGTATCCAATAATAGGTAGTGGTGAATCCTCATATAAGCTAGACTCTAGAAAGTCTATGAAGATGAAAGATGTATTATTTGTACCAGGACTAAAGAAGAACCTCCTCTCCATATATGCATTGGATGCAAAAGGAATGAGGGTTGCATTCGTAGATGGCAAATTTCTTATGTGGCCAAAGGGAAAGACTATTGATGATGCAGTAGTGATTGGGGAATAAGAAGGAGGTATATACAAATTGAAGGTCCAACTAGAACAATCTTTGGTTCATGACTCAGTAGAACCAAATGAAATTTGGCATAGAAATATTGCACATGTACATTACAAAGCACTACCACTTGCAAGCAAAGTTGTTGAAGGTCTTCCAGAAATACAGACAAAACATGATGGGGTCTGCAAAGGATGTGTGAAATGGAAGAACACAAATAAGACATTTCCAAGTAGCGAGAGAAAGGAAAAGGAAATATTGGAAATCATTCACTCCGATGTATGCGGCCCGATGTCATCCAGTTCTTTAAGTGGGTATGTATACTATGTTTCTTTTATTGATGATTTTTCTAGGAAGACATGGATATACTTTATGAAGAACAAAGATGAAGTATTCAAAAAGTTCAAGGAAGTCAAACCCTTGATCGAGAACCACACAGAAAAGAGAATGAAGACCTTTCTATCAGATAATGGTGGAGAATTCACATCAAATGAATTCAAAGATTTATGCAAAGATTTAGGGATTAAGAGGGAGTTATCCACTCCATACAATCCACAATAGAATGGGGTTGCAGAAAGGAAGAATAGAATAATCATGGAAGCTGCAAGGGCCATGCTTCATGATGAAGATCTTCCCATGCATCTATGGGAAAAAGCTGCCAGAACAGTGGTGTATGTACAGAACCGTACTCCAAATAGAGTACACAAGAACATGACACCTAAAGAAGTCTTTTCCAACAAGAAACCAGAAGTCAGCCATCTTAGAATATTCGGCTGTCCTGTATACATACACATTCTGAAAGAAAAGAGGACAAAGTTAGATCCTTCAGGAAATAAGGGTATATTTGTGGGATACTCTTAAATATCAAAGGCTTATAGGATATACTTCCCAAGATTCAAGAAGATCGACATCAGCAGAGATGTAACATTTGATGAAGATTCAACCTACATCAAATCCAGAAAGAGACCTACTGAAGAACTTGAAGAAACAGAAGTACCCAGAATTCATGACACAACCATGAATGAAGAAATTCAAGAAGAAGATTGAGAATTAAAAGAACCTGTAGATCCACCTCAGGAGAAGAATCCTCACAAGAGGAAACCTACTTGGGTACGAGAAGTTATCTAAGGTGCAGAAAGATATGGGGCTCCAAAAGAAACACATAGAGAAAGAAAGACAACTAGGTCCTGCTCTGGTTATGTAGCCCTACTATGTGACATTATTGATAAAGAACCTTCTAACTATTAAGAAGCATCAGAAAGGAAAGAATGGAAGGATTCTATCATCAAAGAGTATCAATCGATCATGAAGAATGATGTTTGGGATATTGTCCCAAGACTAGAAGGGAAGTCTGTTGTAACTTCCAAATGGATCTACAAGATCAAGCATGCTGCAGACGGCAGCATAGAAAAATATAAAGCAATATTTGTGGCTCGTGGCTTCTCCCAAAAAGAAGAAATAGATTATGAAGAAACTTTTGCACCTATAGCCAGATACACTTCCATCAGATCAATACTTGATTTAGCCGCAGCAATGAAGTGGAAGATACACCAGATGGATGTCAAGACTGCTTTCTTGAATGGTGTAGTGGAAGAGGAAGTGTATGTGGAACAGCCACTTGGTGTTGAGACACATGACAGGGAGTCTCATGTGTGTAAATTGAAGAAATCCCTGTACGGTTTGAAACAGGAACCCAGGACATGGTATGGTAGAATTGATGGCTTTCTATATAGTTTGGTCTTTACCAAAAGTAAAGCAAATTCCAACTTTTACTACAAGGTTGAAGCAGGTAACCCAGTGATACTCCTACTATATGTAGATGATCTGTTTGTAACAGGTATGGATGGGTTGATTACTGATACAAAGAGGAAGCTTGCTGTCGAGTTTGAAATGAAATAACTGGGTATGATGCATTATTTTCTAGGCATGGAGGTATGGTAGAATGCAGATGGAATCTTCCTTGGACAAGGGAAGTATGCAGTAGAGATTCTGAAGAGGTTTTGGATGATGGACTGCAAGGCCATAACCACACCTATGGCATCGAACCTGAATCTATTGAGTGATGCTTCATCAGAAGCGATTGATGCTACGATGAATCATCAGATGATTGGGTCCTTGATGTACCTGATGAATACCAGACCAAATATTTTCTTTGCTGTGAACACCTTGAGCTAGTTCCTGACAGACCCAAGACATGTTCACCTGATTGGTGCAAAGAATATTCTGAGGTACCTAAAGGGTACATTTGATTATGGGCTCAAGTATGAGGCGAATCAGAATATTAACCTGGAGGGTTATGTTAATTCATATTGGGAAGGCAAAGCCATCGATAGGAAGAGCACTTCAGGGTGTTGCTTCAGTATGGGATCAGGTGTGATCTCTTGGTTTAGTAGGAAGCAATCCTGTGGGGCACTGAGTACAGCTGAAGCAGAGTATGTCGTAGCTTGTTTATCTAGTTGTGAGGTAGTATGGATAAGGAAGCTACTATCTGATTTATTTGATCATCATTTGGATGCTACTTGTATATATTGCGATAACCAAAGTTGTGTGAAGTTGTCTGAGAACCTAGTGTTCCGTGACAAGTTGAATCATATCGAGATAAAATATCACTATATCAGGGATATGGTGCAGAGAGGAGTAGTGAAACTCCATTATGTTGCAACGGATGAATAGATAGCTGATGTGTTGATGAAGCGATTGGCCAGAGTGAAGTTTGAGTACTTCAGGGAGAAGCTTGGTGTTATCCAGATCGAGTTTCCTTCCAAGGGGAAGTGATGAGTCCGTAAGCCTTTCTGACATGGTGAGAGGATTGGTTCCTTCCATGGTCAAATGTAAGGGCTGAGCCATTCTATCATGACTGTAGAATTGGTTCCTACATGATCATATATAAGCGTTGAATTCCATTCTTTGAATGGAGGCACCTGGTTAGTTATCAAGAATACTCATCCTAGAGATGAGGAACATTCTCATATGACTGTGGGATGTGTTCTCACATGACCAGATATAAGTGCATGGTCATTCTAATGTGATTTAGGGATGTGTTCCCACATGATCAGATATAAGTGCTGAAGGCCATTCTTTGGGAGAATGGAGGCACCTGGTCAGTTACCAGGAATCCTCAACCTAGGGCTAAGAGCCATTCTGATGTGAGAGTGGGATTGGTTCCCACATGATCAGATGTAAGTGCAGAGTCTTTCTTTGGATGGTAGATGGTGTGTCCTTCCATGCCAGTAGATATAAGTGTTGATCCCTTCCTTGGATAGTAGATGGTGTGTCCTACTATTCCAGAGGATATAAGTGTTGTGCCCTTCCTTGGATAGTAGATGGTGCATCCTGCTATGCCAGAGGATGTAAGTGTTGCACCTTTCTATGGATATTAGATGGTGTGTCCTACTATTCCAGTAGATGTAAGTGCTGAGCCTTTCCATGGATGATAGATGGTGTGTCCTATCATGCTAGTGGATGTGAGTGTTGGGCATTTCTAACATATATGACTGGATTGGTTCCTCTCATAGTCAAATGTGAGTGCTGGGAGTTCCTTTCTGACATGATGGTGGATGTGTTCCTCTCATGGTCAGATGTAAGTGTTGGGTGGGTCGTTCTGACTTAGGGTCAAATATAAGCACTGAAGAAGACCTACATGGGGGCTAGTCCTACAACCAACATGAAAAAGGGCTGGCTCTATAGAACTTCCTGTGACGAGAAGAATCATGAGATAGCACCAGTGATGATGACCCAGTGATGATCCAGATCCAGTGATGATGACCCAATGATGATCTAGGTCGAGTGATGATCCAAATCTAGTGATGATGATCCAGATCCAGTGATGATCCATATCTAGTGATGATCCAGATCCACTAATGAAGATGACTTGAATATTAAGATGACGAGAACTCGGTGATGATCTAGTTGATATAAAGAAGAAGACCAGTGCTGACAAATTGTGTCGAGAGAATACCTTCCTAGTTAAGAGGGAGTGTTAATGCATTTGTAACTTCGCAATGTATTCACTTGTATATCTTATGTATTGTACCTCAATGTTTATTCCGGGAACTGTCTGTAATGTATTTGAGTCATGTCATGCCCCGATGTTCCCATCGAGAGATTCAATAATGTAAACAAGTCATGTAAATTCATTATGGGTAACCCTCCTATTGATCAAGGGTTAAAGTCCCCACAATTGTGGGGTCCTAGGGTTATTAGACTCTCTTAGAGAAGTCGTCCCCAGTGAGTCATTGTCAAGTCAAGAATTAGTATAAATAGAGAGTGATCCTCTCTATTATCACACACTGACTCACACTCAGTTGTAGCGCAAGAGAGAAGAAGTTGTTGGGACAAGAGAGAGAGAGACTACTGCTGTCGGGAGATCATCTTGCTGTTTTTGGGGTTTTGCTTTTGGTGTTGATTCTATCTCTAAGGAAGTTGCAGGTTTTTCTCCTTTATGGTTTCCCCAACGAAAAACATTGTGTTCATTGTCTCTTGTGTTTGATTGATGTGCTTGTTATTCTCTCAGTTAAAGATCCTAATATAATGCTAGCTTGAATGATAAAAATCTAACATGGTATCAGAGCTAACCTGAGAAGAAGACACTATGCAGCTGCAAAAACTAGGGATTCCTACTTTTTGGATCTCTCTCCACATATTTTCAGCAAAAAAGGTTGGGCTAACTCTCCTCTCTAGGGCACATCTTTCTATCGAAGCATAATCTAATTCTGAGCATTTTCAGTTTTTGACTCGACACTACTGCCAGAAATTAGGGCTTTCCACAGAAGTGGAATTTTTTAGTGAGCCCAGGCCTGGATTGATCTCCTCCTCAAAATCAAATTTTAGAGATCAAGATCAAAGTTTTGGTTGGGAAGAACTCCAAGAAATTCAAACCCTAATCTACTCCTGAACCAGCTCTGCAGAAATCCAACTCCTGATCCAGATCTGACATATTAACTTGGTAATATCTAAATCTTTTGTATATCCATTTGAGGTTATCAGTTAATATGTCTCATCATACCAAGCTTCATGAAAATATTGAGGGAGCTGATAACTTCCGAGCCTAGAAGTATAGGATCTCCCTGGTCTTGGAAGAAAATGAGTTGGACTCTTACATCAATGAAGAGGTTCCAGTTCCAAAGGGAGATGAAGCTAAGGCCTTACACAAAAACAAATTGGTCATGGCTAAGAGGATTATTGCTGATTCAATCAAGGATCACCTCATACCAGAGGTGTCCTCCCTAAAGACACCTAAAGCTATGTTTGATGCCCTGACCAAGCTATTTGAAGGAAAGAACATAAATCGAAAGATGACTCTGAGAAACCAATTGAAGAATGTAAAGATCCAGAATGTGGAAACCATCCAGTCTTATTTTTCAAGAGTCTCTCAGGTAAAGGAACAGCTGGAAGTAGTAGATGAAGAAGTGGAGAATGCAGAAATTGTGATGACCACCTTGAATGGTCTCCCTAGATCATGGGACTCTTTTGATCAAGGGATTTGTGCCAAAAATAAGTTATTCAATTTCAGTAGACTGTGGGAGGAATGCTCACAAGAATAAGCTTGAGTAGCAGCTTGAGAAGAAAATATGGGAAGTGAAGATCAAGCTCTCACAGTACACTCCAAGAAAAGCAGAAGAAGCTCTCATCATTCTAGAGGTAAGAACTTCCACTAGAAATATAACACTAGAAGAGATTTATCTAAACTTAGATGTTATACATGTGATGGAAAAGGACACTTTGCAAGAGACTGTCCTAAATGCAAAAATATCTCTCACAAGAAGAAGGGAAACAAGAGAAGACATCATGCTCATGCTGTAGAGGATAATGAACCTTCCACAAAGAGAATCAGACAAGAAATTGATGATTCTTCAAGTGATGAAGAATATGTTTTTATTTTTGCTCTCATGGGAACTATCACACATAGAAGCAATGATTGGCTTATAGACAGTGGTGCTTCCAAACATATGACGGGATTCAAAGACTCCTTTGTGAAACTATCTGAACATGATTCACCTCACAAGGTGAAACTTGGGGATGACTACCAGTATCCAATAAAATGTAGTGGTGAATCCTCATATAAGCTAGACTCTGGAAATTCTATGAAGATGAAAGATGTATTGTTTGTACCAGGACTAAAGAAGAACCTCCTCTCCATATCTACATTGGATGCAAAAGGAATTATGGTTGCATTCATATATAGCCAATTTCTTATGTTTCCAAAGGGAAAGACTATTGATGATGCAATAGTGATTGGGAAACAAGAAGGAGGTCTATACAAATTGAAGGGCCAACTAGGACAAGCTTTGGTTCATGACTCATTAGAACCAAATGAAATTTGGCATAGAAGGCTTGCACATGTGCATTACAGAGAACTACCACTTGCAAGAAAAGTTGTTGAAGGTATTCCATAAATACAGACAAAACATGACGGTGTCTACAAAGGATGTGTGAGATGGAAGAACACAAAGGAAAATGAGACTTGGGAATTAGTTCCTTTGCCTCCCAAGAGGAAGCTTGTGAAATGAAAGTGGGTATATAGGACCAAATTTGATTATGATGGGTCTGATATAAAATATAATTCTATATTAGTTACAAAATGCTTCTCTCAAGACCAAGGACTGGACTATACAGAGAAATTTGTACCACTTTTAAAGATGGACTCTATCAGGCTAGTTTTAACTTTTAACCATTGCTGCTAGTAAGCACTGGGAGGTTCACCACATGGATGTAAAAAGTGAATTTATTCATGGTGAGCTACATGAAGAGATATATATACAACAAAATAAATATTTCCAAGAGGATCCTTCCCTTGTATGCAGGTTAAAGAAGTCACCCTATGGCCTCAAGCAAGCCCCAAGGGTTTGGTATGCCAAGATGGACAATTTTCTGCTATCACTTGGCTTTGTTAGATGAAAGTATGATCCTAATGTTTATTTGTAGAATATTGGTGATGTATTTCAGGTCATTGTAATTTATGTTGATGATATTTAGATTATAGGTAGTTGCACCAAAGCAATTGGGTCAATTAAAGCATCTTTACACAGTGAATTTGCAATAACTGATCTAGGGTTGTTGAAGCAATTTCTTGGTTTGGAAATTGAGAAATATGAAAGAGGCATCATGATCAGAAAAAAAAAGTATGCTTCAGACATGTTATTGAAGTTTAATATGTCTGAATTTAAGGCATCCAAGTCCCCATTCATTTCTGGTATCAAACTAGGTGAAGTTTGTGACTCGCCATTGGTGGATTGCTCATTGTATAGGCAGTTAGTCGGGAGTTTTGTATCTTACTCATTCTAGACCTGATTTAGCATATGTTGTAGGTGTTGTAGCTAGATATATGCAACAGCCTCATCATATACATGGGAATGCATCCAATAGGATCCTTCAGTATGTACAAGGCACCAAGAACTTCGAGGTACACTATGCTATTAGTTCTCCACTAGAACTAGTAGGCTTTTCTGATTCATATTGGGTTGGCAATCCCAATGACAGAAATTCAGCTTAAGGTTTTGTATTCATTATTATAAATGGTCCCATATTATATTCAAGTAATAAACAACACACTATTTCCCTTTCTTTAGCTGAGGCCAAGTACATAGGAGCAGTGAATGCAGCTACAGAATGTGTGTGGTTGCAAGGCATTCTTCGGGAACATGGTGTTGCACTTGATTCACCCATTGTCATTTGGTGTGACAATAAATTTGCAATCAATATTTCCATAGATACAGTGTAGAGACATATTACCAAGCACATATATATTCATATGCACTAAATTTAGGGCTTAGTGCATGATCGGGTGATTGCCTTACAGCATTTCCCTTCTACTGAGCAAACTGTTGATATTTTCACCAAGTGTTTCACAGAGAATACCTTCACTTACTTGAGATCAATACTTGGAGAGAGTGATACATGGTGATGGATTCCATTTAACTTCATATTTTTGGCCCCATGTCCATTTTTTAGGAGAGGTTTTGTTCCCATGTGCTTTTCCCTCTTTTCCTTGTTTTCAAGGACAAATAAAAATTTTTGTTGTATGAAGTGACTTCAGCCTTTGTTTCCAAGGCCTCCATGATATTTTTTGTTAAGTTTTACTAATTCAAGCTTAAGGGGGGGTGTTAGAATAGTAATCCTTCCTTAGTACCTTAGTTTAGACCTTATTCAAATTATTTTGCTTCTATGCATTGATTGTTATGGTTTAGACTTGGGGAAATTGGTCTAGGAAGTAAACTGGTTATTTTGGCCCATTTACACACACACCAACACTCTAACTTGGTCAACCTAGAACATTTGCACCCTCATTAATGTCTTGGAGCACTCCTTCCTTTTTTGAGGGAATATGGGTTTGATTAGGGGCGCTAGTGATGTTTTTAGACCATTTTGGACCTCCTAGTGCATTTATTGTTCACCTTAAACCACTCCCACACCTCTATTTGCTCACCCATGCCTGTATTTGACTCATTTATTCCCTAGCATGCCTCACCATGGTTCTTGACTGTTTTGGGTGATTTGAGAGCCGATTGGTCCACCTAGGGGTGATGGAGGTCAAATCTAGTTATGACACATATGCACTCCCAAATGGTTTCCTAAGCCTCATGATTTTTCCCAAATGTAATATATGTATGTTATAAACATATTCAAATGTTATACAGTGCTAATAATATCCACTATTATGTTCACATGTGTGTGTAATTTTACTCTTTCAGGATTTTTTGTGCTTGTTTTGCAAGCTAGAGCATATTAGTGAGAGTTTCTTGGCTTCTAGATCTAGATGTGAATAAATTCTCACAATTTACAACTACTCCTTACCCCCCTCCCCCCATGATTTGAATCTTTGGGGGGTGTGCCCTGTCCACAACCACATAACTGCACATTGATTGCCTCTTCAACCCTTCTCAATCATAGTTGCTCAGATTCCCTCCTCCCTCTCATCCTTTCCATGCCATGATTTGAATCAGTGAGGGGAGTCCTATGTTTGTAGGCCCATAACTACACATCGAGTGCCCCTCCCACCTCCTCGGTAGACTATAATATTTGCATTGTTCAACATCAGTTTTATTATTATTCGTCGTTCTTTCCTTCAAATAACCTAATAAAAGAGAAAACGGTGTAGAGCTCCAACTCGACTGCTCCAGCTCATCTGATAGCTGGGTGAAAACGCGAAGTTGGGTAACACTTCCATGAGAATCGAGTGCCCAAGCAACATAGCGGATGTTATTTGGCCGAATAACTATGTTTATTTGGCCGAATAATATTTTTATTCGGCCAAATAACGGATCCCTTATTCGACCGAATACTTTTTAACAGGAACCGTTTAATTTGACGGAACGCAGAGTCGGCTGGTAATTTTAACTGATGGTTCAATGTGTATTTGGCTGAACAATTGTTCGGCCCAACAATTATGCTACATAAAAGGTCAGCTACGGCCTCATTTTAATGGTTTCCACCTGTTGTCAATTGTTTCGTCGTGCATACCTCGCCACCACGTTGTTCTGCCACCCCGACGTACCCTACCACCCCGTCGTGCATGTCTCACCACCCCGTCGTGCTTGTTTCACCGCCCCATCATGCTTGTATACCTAATCACCTATTGTACCTGATCTTCCACCCTATTTGTCGCCTGTCGTCTCCTTCCCCGCCTCCGCCTACAGTCCCACCTTTTTTACATTGACGTGTACGTCCGCCACCCTACCACCTGTTTGGCACCCTATCAGCATGGAGGTCTATTCGTGGAGGTCTATTCATGGAGGTATGTTCGGTGTGGAGGTCTGTTCATGGAGGTGTGTTCGTGTTCTGTTCTTGGAGGGTCTGTTTGTGGCCTATTTGTGCTCTGCTTTCTTTTTGTCAGGTATTCAGGTATTTTTCTGCAATTTTTTTTATAATTTGAATGTTGAACAAGTGATTAATGGCTTGTCATAGCCAATGGCTTAAATTTATTTTTAGTTTAGTTTTTTTTTATAGTTTTTTTTTTATCTTAAAGTTTGCATATGTTAATTAGTAGTGTATATTTTTTCTAATTTTAATCTTAGTTCATAGGTATTATGAGGAATATATTCATTGATGAACTATGTCCATGGACAGAGTTGATGATTTCTGTCCAAATGGACAGAGTTGATGAACTCTGTCCACATGGATAGAGTTCAACAACCTATACAGAGTTCATCAACTTTGTCCCTGATCACTGTATTTAGCATAAGGGATTTTAGTTGTTTTTATATAAATCATAAACAAAAATAAATATTATTACACTTTATTTAGCATAAGGGATTTTAGTTACCATTATATTAGGATATTGTATATTTCTTTTAATTTTAATTTTAGTTCATATGTATTATGATGAAGATATTCATTCATGAACCTATCCATGGACAGAGTTGATGAACTCTGTCCCTGATCACTTTACTTAGCATAAGGGATTTTAGTTGTTTTTAAATAAATCATAAACAAAAAAAAATAAAATACCAAATATTACCGATTACTGATTGTTTGAACTATGTATTTTTAATATAAAATACTAAATATTACAAATAACAATTATTATTACACTGAGGTTTGTATCATTCCCATTAATATATGTCATAAAAGAATCCCAAATAACCTGTATAATGATTATTAGTTACATTTTATACTTACCATTATATTAGGATATTGTACTGATTGGTCTGATTATTAAGCCTATAAATAGCCAAAGATCAACTCTGCATTCATAAAAGTAAGATTTGTTTGTGGTTAATATTTAACATATACAAAGGGTTATAGAAATAATATATACAAAGTAAACTATTTATAGATAAGATCTACTCTGAACAGATTACATGTGTATTAATATGAAGTAATATGAAAATGCTGATGATTACACTTTTCATACTGTAACTTTTTGTACATTGTTGGCAGGTATTGTTCGATTTTTCGGTGGTTGGTTTGTTTTTGCTTCCTTCGTTGATCAAGTTTATTTGTAGATATTGGTCGCAGTGTCATTTATATAAAGAAGGGTCATTTATCTTTATTTGTAGATATGGGTCATAGAGTATTTGGAGTTATAGATATGATTGATCAAATCTATAACTCCAATTACTCCACGATTGATATCTACACATAAAATTTAAAGGAAGCGGAAGAAGTAATGTTTTTACTTGTTTCTTCTTCAAGGTATGTACTATTACCCAAATTTATCATTCGATATTTAAGGTATGTACTAAGGATAGAGTGCATGAACTTTGTTAATGTGAATAGAGTACATGAACTCTGTCCAATTGGACAGAATTCATGTGCTCTGTCCATGTGGACAGAGCGCATGAATTCTGTCCAAATGGACAGAGTGCAACATCTTTTTTTTTGAATTAAATTCTGACATCTCTTCCTATACTTTATTTTGTTATAACATGTCTTTTATAATGGTAAGTATTTATATTGCTAATAAGTGTACCTATATGTCCCATGTAGTTAATACAAAATAAATCAAAATTTTTATCTCACTACTCCAAGATTAGCTCTATAATTACCATTGATTACTTCTTGCTTTGTTTGTATTTGGGTGGCTTACTTCTAAAGGCCTATGCCAAGGTTTGTCGTGATATAGCTTCGGATAGAATATCCAATGACACGTCAAGTATAGGAAAGGTTTGTGTACTTTCAATCTATTAACTTTTTTTATTTATTTTGAATTGAACTTACATTATATCTATGTATGATAAATTATTTTTTGATGTATTGTAATAAATACGTTATGTAAATGTTTATTGGTTTCAGTCTTATCGACTGTTAAATGAACATAATTTTAGAGTCTCCACTAGTCAAAATGTTGGAAATGTAGAAGAGCATATTGGAGAGGTATATTTAATACTTAAACATATATTTATATTTATGTTTGAAAATTATTTTATTTTTTGTTATTAAATTTAACTATATATCTTATTGTTAATTTGACTTATCCATGCAGGTTTCATTAAATTCAAACTTTTTAGATGATTTTCCATCTATTGTGAGCTAACGATTTTATCTTTTTTTGTTTCGGTTTTAATTTAATTGCTTAAGCTTCTGTTTTTTTTCTTTTACTATGATTTATTTATTAACAAAATTTAAATTTTAAGGGAAGAGAACATATTGAAATTGGCGGTGAAGATATAGGTTCTCTGATGGATGTGGATATTGGCACTGAGGTAATTTTTTTCATAATTGAATTGCTCTCTAATATATAATTTTAAATAGTTTAAATAATTTTTGACATTTGTAAATTGCTTTTATATATGTTGAAGCTTGGGTCTCTTCGATCTTTTCGAGGCAAAGGGAAGACTCCATTGGAGGATAGTGGTGGAATTGTAAATTTAATATTTTATTTTTTTGAATTTAGTTTAAAATAGTTTAAATAATTTGTAAGATTTATAAAAAAAAATTATACATGTTGTAGCTTGGGTCTCATCCACCTTTTAGAGGCAAAGGGAAGACTCCATTGGATGATAGAGAATTTGAGGTAATTTTGTTAATAATTATATTGTTCTTCGATATATTAATTTAATGTTTTAATGTTTTGATTTTAGTTTTAAATTGTTTGAATAATTTATGGTATTCATAATCTATTTTTATACATGTTGTGTATTGTTATGAGTCCAAGGGAAGACCCTAGTGGAGGATAGTGGTGGACTTCCATTTAAAGAATTATTTATATTGTTCTTTTTTTGTTATACATATATTGTAGTTGATTCGGACATCAAGGAGATTAATTTTTGGATTATACACATGTTCATGATTGTTTTTTTGGATTATATACATGTACATTGAACTCACATGTCCATGATTGTGTTTTTGGATTATATACATGTACATTGAACTCACATGTTCATGATTGTTTTTTTGGATTATATACATGTACATTGACCTTAGATATTTTTTTTTGGATTATATACATGTATATGTAAAAGTTAGGAATGTTAGGAAGTTTTGATAGGTGCAAATATATGAATGTGTATTAGTAAATTATGTATGTTTGTTGTTGAGAAGTTGAAAATGATAGAAATGTTAGGAAGTTTTGATAGGTGCAATCCAATGTTAAGAATGAATATATGAGGAATGTTAATGTTAAGAATGAATATGGGGAATGTTAGGATTGAATGTGGAAATGGGAAATGTTAGTGTTAGTGTTGAGAAGTTGAGAATTTTAGGAACGTTAGGAAGTTTTGATAGGTGCAATCTAATGTTAAGAATCAATGTGGGGAATGTTAGGAATCAATGTGGAGAATGTTAGAAATGAATGTTAGGAAATGTTAAGAATGTTAGGAAGTTTTAATAGGTGCAAATATATGAATGTTAGGAATGAATGTTAGGAAAGGTTATGAAGTTTTGATAGGTGCAAATATATGAATGTTAGGAATGAATGTTAGGAAAGGTTTGGAAGTTTTGATAAGTGCAAATATATGAATGTTAGGAATGAATGTTAATATTCATTCCTAACATATGTTTGTAGATGTAAAATATATGAATGTTAGGAATGAATGTTAACATTCATTCCTAACATATGTTATTTGCACCTCGTTGAGAGGTACAAATATATGAATGCATGTATTATTAAATTTATGTATGTTTGTAGATGTCAAATGTTTTTAGTGTTTTTTAAAAGGTAAAATTAAAGTGAAAATAATTGATAGGTGCAACTTGATTTTGAATTATAATAAATTAAAGTTCATTCCATGACTTCAAAGGTAAAATTAGCAACTTTATTCTGAATTCTAATAAATTAAAGTTCAATGACTTCTAAGGTAACATTAAAATGACTTCTTATAAGGTAACATACTAAATGGATAAGTACACAATTATTCTGAATTCTAAAACATCAATCCATCTTTGAGCATGATATCCAATCTTAACATAAAACAAGAAATGATATAGTTAAAAACATCACAATGGAATGTCGTCCTCAATTATCCATTCACGGTCATATTTGGACAGTTTCCACTTTTTATTTTTTAAGTTTTTTTTTCGATGAAACTTGTACCAATTTTATTCGAGATGCACATACTAAATGACTATATTGACAACATATAACATCGGATTCATAATCCTGAAAGTAGACATAATTTTCAGTCATACGAGTCTGCTGCAAAAAATAGCCTTTTAAAATGATGGATCCTCTCTAGTATGTAAATCCGTTGTCATTGTAGTCCTCCAATAAATTCATTTTTCCTTCAGTGCATCGCATCAAATAATATTTTACATTTTCGTTGTTGTCTAAAGGTGCAATCACAGCGAAAACATCTCCTGTGCAGATTACAATTGGCGTTAGAGTTTTTAAGTGAACTAAATTGACTATATACACATAAGGTGATGGACAACATTGAACAATCAACAACATCATTACCTTCTCTAACAAGATCTAAAATTATATCTCCATCAAATGATATTTCTATTTCTTCTATGCTCACTAGTGGCATTTTCCCTTTTGGATTAATCTCTGTGTGTTTCCAATGTTTTACGTAGTTGTTTGTTATGTTTTCACAAATGTCTATAGATTCAAAAAATTTAGTGAAAATATGATAAAAACATGATTGCTTTCTACTTTCAAATGCAAACATGTTTTGGAAGGACTTTGTTTGAATAGAGTGAAGTTCTCTAGTCCCATGTATGGTGCTAGCCTCGTATGGTATTGATCTATATATATCTTGGACCCCAACAAGCCAAAAAAACCTACACAATAAATGATAAATCACAAATGACAACTTTTAATGTTAGTGTGCAAATACTTCAATGTTAGTACATACATTTTTTAAAATTGACAATTAATATAAATTAAAAAAATCATGTACATACCTGCGCACATATTTTGATTGTTGACTACAATCATGGCTTAAATGTGATTTACACCATTGGACAACCTCTGCAGCTAAATGGAATTGTCTAGAAGAATGGTTCATTTGCCATCTTCAAAGTGCAGTTTTTAAGCATGCTCCTGCACCATCATATTCACCTTTTCCATGTCCAGTTTCAAAGAAATTTCAGCGATGTTTAATGTTCAGTGCTTTATGAAGTCGACATAACCAAAAAAATGATCGGAAAGATTTAAACTGTCCTGCACATCCATCCGACCATATCCAATGTTCATTGAATTTAACTTTACGAATTTTTAGTGAATCGTAGAAAAAAAATTCAATACAATGTTGAACAAAATGTGTATCATCTGTACGATCATCGCTGATATAAAAGTGATATTCTTTAGTCACATATCGATTGTCACACATGCTTTCAATGCCATCAACATCTTGTTGAGAATGTCGATATAGAACATGGACAAATATTGAAACTTGGTCAGAATGATAGTATTCACTTTGAATCTCTTTTTGTGCAGAAAATGTGTAGTTTTCTGCAAAATAAACCACAGACAAAATTGTTCCAGCTGGAAATATTTCATGGGAATTTTTGAATTGAAGGTATTGCCATCGTGCTCTATGTGAATGCTTGGTGTATTTATAAATTTCACTTTCAAATTTCTTGAGAAAATCTATCACACATATCTTATTTTCTCATAAATCAATTCTTTTGGAATGTGCATCACTAGAACTTGTAGAATAATTGTTGTATTCATATCTTCTCCAATCAATGATTATATTTGAAAGAAACTGATCATTATCGATAGGGTATATATTATGGAATAAAACAAGATTTCTACAACCATGATAATGTTTTCCATTGACACATTTCTTATTATAAAATACTTCATCGTGATTTCTCTCACATAGAGTTTGAGATATGAATTCACGTACTGTGGGCAGAGGTGGTGAATTTGTCCAAAAAATTTTACCAAATTCAAAAAACGTGTCATAATATAATTGAAATTGCACATGATAATGACAACAACATGTGTCCCGTATAGTAATAGGTCTAACATACCATGGTTTTTGTTGCACAAATGTAGTGATTGACATATTAATTCCACGATGATCCTCCTTGAATTTATTGAACAATTGTACTTATGCCATTTCCATTATATGTTTTGGACAGCTTTCATATACATTTTGTGATACTCTTTGTCGTATCACATCCCTTGAATTTGGTGAAACTCGAGCATGTTCCAACCAATATTTCTGTGCAATATCTTTAACACCTTCTCCCATTCTATCTTTGTAAGGTTGTCTACAAATAATTGCCCAGCAAGCAAGTTCATCATTTTCATCTATTTGCATTCTAAATTTTCTATGTTTGTATAATGTCTTTCTTGAGATGTTCTTGAGGTTCCAATTGCTTATGCTAGTTGTGTTGTCAAACATTTTTTGTCTAGTACTAGTTGAAACAATTCCTGTCTGAATTGCTCTATGTGCAGCACTGGTATCTTTCTTTCTGGATTTTCCAAATTTTTTTATTGCATCACCTATATTTTCTATCACATTATGTTTCAGTTTCGACTCTTTTTTCTCCTTGTGAATACCAATAATGACGTAGCACCTTCTAACTTTTTGGACACCAATAAACATCTCAAAATTTGCCCTTGTCATGCTATTGAACAATCCTTGAGAATATCATCATAATTTTTTGTAGCACGATATTGTGCAACATGTATGGGTAATTTTTCTCCATATTTGTCGCAATCAATGTCTTCTAACATTTCATCATCAATGGTGAAAGTACCTACACATCAAGTTAAATTTAATTTAACATATGTCCAAAAATACAATTTATTATAAAAAATGAATTTGAAAAATACATGATATATACATACCAGGTCCAATTTCTGGATCTTGATTTTTATCTTCAATATTGACTTCATCAACATTAACATGTAAATCACTATTTACATCTTCAACAATGGTCTCTTCAACTTCCATTTGTTCTTCTTGTACCCTATTTTCAATTTCCATTTCATCAATAGTGTCATGTAAATCTGTTCTTATATCTTCAATTCTCTCTTATGTTTCTGCAACCCTTTTCTCTTTTGGCTCTATTTCTGAGTTTTTGTTTTTCCCTATTAGCATCGTCATCACGTTTACAATCACTTGTTTTTTTACGGTTTCTTTTATTTCCCATGATTGTTTAATCTCCTTTGGAAAAACCCTTGGAAAAAAATAACAACACCTTGTAAAGAAATCTTCTTTGTAAAACAATTGGAAAAAAAAACTCTTTAAAAAAAAACCTTCTTTGAAAAAACAACTTATATAAATATTTTGGAAAAAAAACTCTTTGGAAAAACTCATTGCAAAGAAATAACCTACTTTGCAAAAATACCTTGGAAAAAAATCTTTGAAAAAACCCCTTGCAAAAACTCCTTTGCAAAGAAATAACCTACTTTGCAAAAATATCTTGGAAAAAAAACTCTATGAAAAAAATTCTTGCAAAGAAATAACTTCTTTGCAAAAATACTTTAGAACACAAAATATTTGGCAAAAGTGCCTTGGGAAAAAACTCTTTCAATGTACCTCTTGGAAATAAATAAGAAGAAAAATACCTTGTAAAAAAACTTCTTTGGCAAAAGAAATCTCCTCTGAAAACCCCTTCAAAAATATTTTTACTTGTACAAAATGAAAAGGTGCGAAAATAATGAGTCTCTTTCATTTTATTTATACGAATATATAGATAACGTAAAAAAAAAAAAAATCCGGTCGACGAAATTTCTTTTTGCGTTTAGTTTTCCGGGCGAACAACCTTGCTTGTAACGGTTTCGTAACGGAAAAACATTATTCGGCTGAATAATTATTCGGTCGAACAATTTTTCGGCCGAATAACCTCTGAGACCTGAAACCTGCACAGTTTTCAGGTTTCTCCATTTTCGGAAGGTAAAATGGATGCCTTACACTACAAATCGACTATCGGACTTGATACCTTTACTTTCGTCATTAAATCTGCTTTCTGTAGGTATATATTTTGTTTTGTATAGGTGAGATCGGATATTTTTATTTTTTTTGTTTCTTAACATGTGTTGAGTTTAGTTTCATCTCTTTCAAAATGTGGTGAAATGAAAAATATATAACTTTAAAAATACACCACCTAAAAAATTGAAATAAATATGGTGCGGTTAATTGGAGTGTCTACTTCAAAAGGGTATTCGTATATTTTTAAGTTTTATAGTCAATTGAGAGAAAAGTGTCGCAACCAAAAACATGTTTAAAACAGCTAAGGTTTTCCCATTAATCAAATTCAAAAAAATATTAAAATTAGTATATAGATCTGTTAGTTACAAACTTATAGTCACCGCAATAGTATATTGTGTGCAGATTGTCGTAGTATTTTTTTTTTTGCAAAACACAAGTTTAACAATGATTTTAGGAGCGCAACCAAACATGACTATTTTTTAGTCCTTTCATTTTATAAGGACACACTATCAAACATTTGCCAAAACGACATATCAAATATCAATAAAAAAAATTGAAAAAAATATGAATAGAAAGCTAACATAATTCTATAAAAGTTTTGTTTTTACTTAAAAGTGAAATTCTAAACAAAAATATCACTTTCGTTCACCCAAAGTTGAAAAACATGAAAAAATCAGATTTATTTTTTGATAAGACCCCCCAAAATAGACACCCATCTTCATGGAGACACCCAGCTCAAATCGAAATCCCCATATGGTAAGTTGGTAACTACACTTCCTGCTTATGTTGGTATATTAAATCTTGTTTATGGTGTAGGTATGGTATATTGAATCATGTAAGGACCCGATATATTGAACTTAATGACTCGATATATTGAACTTGTGAACCCTGAATCCTGGTATATTGAATCCTTTATGGTGAATACTAGTATATTGAATCAGGCTTGATATTGTAAATGTCAGTAGTATATACACTACCTCCATCAGAAATATGTTCATAACGAGTAGTTCATAGTGAACATCTTCAAAGATTACATCACCCCCAAAAAACAAAATATTCAATTATGCATATGACAGAAGGTGTTTTATTAACACACGAAGTCTAGAATCAGGCCAAAAATGTAAAAATATATATATCAGAGGATCTAAATCCTTATACTTATTTGTCATATGAATATATTGGCCCACAATTTTGATCTGATCCAATCCTTCTCCAGCCTTTTTCAAATGAATATATGCATCCTTTTGTTGGTGCAGGGTCCCGCAGCTACAGGAAAAGATGCTACATCAGGATAGGGAAGTCAAAGAAGAACAGTACTTGAGCGGATGAGAAGAGAGAGCTCAACCACTACACTTAAGGCAGTGGTGAAGACAGGAGGGCTCAGCTACCCTAATAAAGGAAAAGGAGCAACAGGCTGAGGCATTGAATACGAAGGACAGAAGCGAAGCGACCGAGGAAGCGGCAACCATACCCACGATCAGCGCCAGGAAGTGTGGAAGACTGCAGAAAGCTGTGGTGTGACGGAAAGCGAAATCTCAAGTACAGATAGAACGACTTTTGCAGTTAGGGTTTTTGGGGTTACTGTTGGGACAAGCCCACAGTGTTGTAATGGCGAGACCTTCAGGCCGCCTATATAAGCATGTATTATGTATTGTAAAAGGTTAGACAATAAGACAATTGGGTAGCTATTTAGACAGTTAGATAGTTAGAATTCTGAGTCATTTAGCTAGCTAAGTGTCTCTAGTGTCTCAGTATTGTAAGAATCGAGCTTTGGTTCTGTTATTCCACCTGTATTATCTTACTGTAACCAGTAGCCGATTCCTTGAGCATGTATGTAACAATCCACAGGGATTGAACAATCCGCATGGATTGAGAGAGAGAGAGAGAGAAGAAGAGTATATTGTAAGAGAAGGCAATATAAGAGAAGAGATCTAAGAGAAAAGGGCTCCTGGTGGTGTGCGCGGAGTTTCCCAGAAGATCTCAAGCTACATATCAGGTTGCAGCGGAACTGTGTTTACTCTCTCAAGATATAATATAAAAACCAGTTCCCATGGACGTAGCTTCCCCCCTGGAGGTGAACCACGTAAAATCATATACTAAGAGAGGAAGCCTTTGGACCGTGAGAGTCATATTGAATCCCTACCGTAAAGGATGTCACAGTATAGAAAGGCGATATCACACTGCCGGAGGAACCGCAGTGTGAGATATCGCAGGTTAAGAGCGAGCAGAGGAGACAGTTTGCGCATCATGCTAGCATCGGCAATGTGGTAAGATATCTCTCCCTCCTAGGGCCAGCAAGTAAGAAAGGTCGCCATCGCAGAGAGATCCCGCTGACTAAGAAGAGTCGTGCGAACCACCAGGATGCTACAGAACCTGACTGAGGACAGTTGAGTCCTCAGCCAACCCATCGAAGATCACTTCGGGTGAGACTTCAGACCATTCTGCGGTCTGTCTCCGAAAGAGACAGTGATCTAGGGGTTTTGTTGGTACATTAAAGGAAACCCAGGTCTACCCCGAGAGATCAACAAATGGTTTTGTTTCCGGTTTTGAACAAACTGACGAGCTAATGTTCTGTTGGAATCCTACTAAAGAATAACTTAACCACTGGGTTGAGTCTAAGGAGAAAGAATTTGCTGAAAAAGAAAACAAGAGTCCTAGACTGAGTACAGAGGACTGGTTACAAAAACATATCTTCACTGACATACATACGATATTTTTTGCGACCTATGGAAATGAGTTGTACGACTGGTTATCAAAGTTGACTGATAGGAGTATATTCAAGAAGAAAAGAAACATTGTCTGGACACCGGAGCTGATTCAGACCGTGAAAAGCGTTGATAATCCCACTTCGTGGGCAGTAGACTTCTGGCTTGCAAGTTTGTTGGAAGGCTTCGTTACAGAGTTTGCATTCGATCAAAGAAAGAGCTTCAGCGAAGCAGAGAGGTACTTCTTCAAGGGATATCGCGGTAAGTACCTAAGCTCTTTAAACTTGTCCATTAAGATGTTATTACATGAAAAAGGAGTAATGGATATAGTCTCAGATGAATAAGTAAATAAGTGTAATGTCACAAGAGTTTGAGAGTGACTTTGATGGAATTGGATGTACACGTAGTGGTAAGAAATATAAAGTAGATTTCATATCTCCTCTCTTTGAAAACAGCTTAGACACTACTAGAGAACAGATTCCAAGTAATATAGAGAGAACAGTAGAGGGTATCCCTTACCACCCTTATACCCCACAGAAAGCAACCGGAACTCAAAATAATCCCATAGGAACTACATCTAGTAGTTCACAGACAGTACATACTACTGCTACATCACCTACATCTACATCGTCGAGTGGTAGTAATACAGCAAACCAGAACCCACCATGTAGAAACAGAATGGGGGATGACATGCAACTACCTACCTTCAAGGGTACAGGGGCAGAAGACCCAGAACAGCATTGGTTCTTATGTGAAGCCATGTGGACCATTAAAGGGATTCAGGATGATAATATTAAACTTGTCCAGTTGGTCACTACACTTAGAGACAGAGCCTTAACATGGTATATGAAGTATACAATGGCACTGGCCAGAACACTTGTATAGGTCAAGACCACAATGATTAAAGAATTTAAGAAACCTAAGTCTGAGTCACAATGTGTTTGTGCCAGAAATTGTTTCTAAGGCCAGAGAAACAAGCCAACACACACTCAAGATAAAATTCAATAAAACAGATAAGGTTTAGGGTTTCTGTAATGTTTCAATGGTTATAATATTTGGGAACAATCAGGGAATACATTCATAGGGAAAGCAATAACTAAATCATAAACAAATGATGGTAAAGATGCATAATATATCACACAAGATCCAACAGAAACACAATGTTGAGGTTCATACATAACAGACAAGCATTACCTGCAAATACACATTAACCAGCAATGAATATATCTATTAATAAACTAAACAAGTTCAATAATGAAGCCAACACAGAAAAAAAACTGAAGGGTAAAAGTCATATATATCATAATTTCATCAGCAAATGCTTATAAGAGTCACCATACTTAGCTCTGAACAAGTCTGAAGATACAAACAATCTGCAGACCTCTTGTAGCTCCCAAAAATTAGAACCCTCCTAATGACTTTCCTATCTCTCTAAATAGTGTTTCTTTACAAAATCAGTTGGGTCTAAAACCCTAACTGCCTCTACCAACTCACTGAGGTAAAGTAAAAACTACAAACTTACAAAATTACAAAATATGCTAAAAATAGTAAATCACTAACATATGTGTTTATCAAAAGATAACAACTAACTAAATGAACAACTGTCTCATTCTCTTTTGTTGCCTTTGGGTTTTCTTTGAAATCCATGAGTATCTGTCTCATGACAGAATCTAAAAGGATATGCTGAATATCTGGATCTTGCATTGCTTTTGCCTGTCTCTCTTTCATTTCCTCGGGGCTTATGTCCCCCCTGTTGGTTTTGTTAATTTGCTCAATACATATCTGAATACCTTCTAATAGTTCCTGGTTGTTTTCATCATGTTTGAAACCTTCCTGATAAGTTCCATGGCTTTGTCATATTCTTTCATGAAGAACTGAACAGCAGCTTTTCTCGAATAGCCTTTTGGCAAAGTTCCAAGCTTTGTGTAACAAGCTGCTCTATTTGTTATGTAACATCATCAAAATCCATTGCCTTTTTATAATGCTGGATAGCAGTCTCAAAATATTTTTTCTTATAAGCTGCATTTCCAAGTTCTTTTTCTCTTTGTGCCTCATCTGGAATATCCATTGGTTCTGGCTCTGGCTCTGGCTCTGGCTGAGGTTCTGGTGTTCTTTTTGGCTGTGGCCTAGAGGAACTACTCTGCTCAAAATCATCCTCCTCTAATGTGGCAGTATGTAAGTTAACATTTAGTAACACACCCAGCACCTGGTTTAAGAAAGCCTTAGCAACATCACGATCTTCAGTTATGATACAATCTGTGTGAGCACTTCCATGTCTGTGAATATGATCAATAGCCCCATAAACATCCTGTATAATTTCTTTAGTGTATGCCATTGAACTATATTCATGATGAAAGCTACTGACCTTCGGTAATTTCAGTATATCAGCAGCCTTTAGGTCACCATACAATGTAACACCTACTGCAACCTTGCTCAATCTTTATTCACATGCCAACAAGGATGATAATAATCTAAGCTCTGTTTCAGGAATACTAAGCAGCAATGTTGCAGAATCAACTTTCTTTTCTGCAGCAAAAGTTGAACCCTGTGAGGTCATCTCAAAGACTAAAGTATCAATATGTGCATCAGCTGTGACATCTTGAAGAGTAGGTTTTGGAGCTAAATCTATAAGCTGAGAATGAGAACCTGACTAGGCATGGACTTCAACACTATTCATTATGACTTTAAGAAGACTCATCACCTGCTCAAGATGGGCAGTGCTTCTTGAATAGAGCAACTAATTAAGAAGTTTTAGAATTAAAACTATAGGAAAATTGCCTGTACTTCCTTTATTTAAAGTTTCTAATTGACTCTCCTCTTCAATCATTAAAACTTTTACCCCTATCCATAATACCAACATCAATCCTCAAACCCTTTTGGTATCACATATCAACAATTTCCTCACAGTTAAGACTTTACAAATGTGACATCAATCACTGGCTTCTCAGGTTACCTGGAGACTACTTGTATGTTGGATGAGCAAAACAAAACATTCTGCAATATATTCACATTATGTTTCCTATAGCCTTAGTATCGAAAAAATGGTTAAGCTTGTAAAATGGCCGGCACTGTTCCAAACTTGGACTATCATTTACTTTCTCCCAAGGAGTTGCTACATAGTTCATGCAACCCATCTTTTCCATTATCTTCGCTTCAAGATTTTCTTTATCGTACAGGAAAACTAATGATTTGGCCTGGAGTAATGGAGGAGCAAGTCATGATTAGTAAATGGAAGATTTGTTTAGTAAACTTCTGACATATTAGCATCTTCGAACAGTAAAAAGGCTTCTGTATCGTCAGCCTGTTTCTTTCTTGCTGCATAATCTGTATCTCTAGCTTCTACATTTGTAACAATCTCCATCCGCTGTTCTAAGCTGAGCATACGGTTTCTCCATAGATTTACCAGTGTCCTATATGCTATCCCAAAATGAATAAATGATTGGAATTGAAACTTGAGTCAACCTTTTGCATCAAAGCTCTTGGCATATGAGTAGGCATATTTTACTCGACCTTTCTTTGTGAATACCAAAATCGAAGGATTGAGCACTAAACCTGTAGAACCAAGACCTTGTGATGTCTCCTTGATCTCAACAATATCATCCCAAAGAATAAAAAAAATTGTTTTGTGAACATAGATATTTGAATAAAAGCCCAACATTCTTGGAGATAGAAACAATCGACCCTTTTTGCCAATGTCTTTTTCCAATTTCTCAATATAGTAATTAACAGAGTCAGACTCTTGTGTGTTGGTCAAACAAATGCGCAGATGCAACTTGGATTCGTGAGACCATGCATGCTTTCCCTAGAGGGGTACCCATAGATCTGCCAGCTCTCCTTTAAATTGCTCAACTGCAGTTATCTAAAATCATGACCTGAGTTGTCAAATGAGTCACCTTGGATGTACAGACGTCTTCCAACGTTCAATTTAATTGCTAGCAATGAAATTAGGAAGCCCTAACTTCTCGTGAAACCACCAAAATCTCTCCTTCATTCAGCAGCAGCAATGTCCAGTTTATCAGCGGTTATGGTTACCCCACTAAGCCCTTCGTCTTTGAATGTGCCTGTAAATGACAACTCATCTCACATTTACCTCAAACCACGCTGCTACTTGTCAAAAGAAATTGCATTTGGGCTCATAATGACCACGATTTCCTCATGATTTGTAACCACTTGGAATCATGATGTTCCCTGCATCAACACGTAGTAAAAACTTCCCAATACTTGATTAGTTACTCATTATTCAAGAAAATGCCAAATTTTGCTAGAAAATCGGAAGAAATGAAGGCCGCGATATTCTTGTAGCGCGCCTTCATTAATTTTTTGCTCCAGCGCTACAAGAATAGTTTTAGTGCTATTTTCTCGTTGTTTTTCATCTTTTAGGCATTTTGTGTGAAGTTTAAAAGTTGCTTGAGTAGTGATCATGCATTATTAAGCTCAGACTAATCATTTGTGAATCCATAATTTGATATAATGACTTTAAAAATCCATCAACAAAAAACAAACCTATGGCTTAAAATTGAAAATTTTAAAAACAAGCTCAAAATTTCATAAAAACACTAAGAAATTTCCTAAAAGAGAGAAAAATCAAAATAAAGTAAAGCAAATCAAACCAAAATTGAAGAAACAAAACCAAAATTGAAGAAACAAATTACTGATTTAACATTTGGCTCCAGCTGCGGGATGAAGTCCTCCCTGTGAGGCTTCAAGAACCTGTAGACCAGTGCCTTCTGTCTTCTGTCTACCTGTCTGCAAAACTTTCATTGGGCCATGGAGTCTTATTATGATTCACTCGCCGGTATGTACAATGATCAGTGAAAATGCTCTTATAAACTGTAGAAATGCTTGAGGAATCACCCATTAACAGGGCTGGACAATTCCTCACCTTCCAAGGACTGCAAGATAAAAGTATTGTTCTCTAACACTTTTGATACCAGAAAAGGGCCAAACCAAAGATTGTCAAACTTACCATGCTTACCCTTTTGCTCCTTTCTTGCATCCCATTTTAAAACCATCTCACCTTCTGAGAAAGTATGTTCTTTAATGTTCTTGTCAAACCTGTTTTTAATCTTGGCTTTGTACAGCTGTGCTTTTTCATCCACCTTTTCTCTACTTTGCTATAACTCTATCATTTCAAAGATTCTCCTCTGCATATCATCTGGTTCCTCTTGAGAATTCTGGAGGAATTTCATCACTGGAATCCCCAGCTGAATAGGGAAAATTGCTTCTGTACCATAAACTAGCTGAAATGGAGAAGTACCAATTGCCTGTTTCACTGTAATCCTATCTGCCCACAATGCATACTTCAGCATTGAATCCCAAGACCTTTTGTTATGCTTCAGCAGTTTCTTGATGCTTTGAATGATGTTCTTGTTAGATGATTCAGCCTGACCATTGCCCTGAGGATAATAGGGAGTTGAGTGCTTCAAAATGATGCCATTTTTTTCACAAAAGGCCACCATTGCCTTGGATTTGAAAGCCTTTGCATTATCTGTTACTAATTTTTGTGGACAGACAAACCGACTCAGGATGTTTTCTTCAATAAAATCCATGATTACCTTATCTGTAGCATTCCTTGTGGGAATGGCTTCCACCCATTTTGTGAAAAAATCTGTTGCAGTGAGAATCCAATGATGCTGTCCTGAAGAAGCTGGATTTATTTCTCCAATAAAGTCCAGACCCCATTGCTGAAAAGGGGCATTGACTGCAATAGGTTTCAAGGGAAAAGACAATAATTTCTATTTACCAGCAAATTTCTGACAAGGAATGCAATCTCTTACCTGCTGGTAAACATCTGTGAACAAGGATGGCCAATAATATCCAGCTCGCAAAATTTTGTAGGTTGTTGCTTTCCAATACTTGTGCCCTCCACAGGCACCTTCATGAGATTCTGAAATCACCTCTCCTATTTCAGATTGATCTAGACACCTGAGCAAGATACCCCCTGGATCTTTCTAGAACAATTGATCTTCTACTAAACAATACTTGGTAGCTTTGAGTTTCAAAGATCTGATAGCCTTCCTGTCCAAATGCTCAGGACATTGTAAAAACAACAGGAAATAGACTATGTCTGCATACCAGGTAGATGTTGAGTAGAAATCCATGATCTTCTCTTTCTTCAGTGCAGCCTGCTCTTCCTCTTGAGCTATTTCTTCAGCCATAACATACAGTCCAAGAGCCTGACAATTTGATTCAGCTAGCATCTTAGCTAAACCCTGTCCCTTGACAAGCTTAGTAGGTCTGATCTCCACATCATACTTCATAATTTTTGCAATCCATTTGCCTCTCTTCCCTTCACTATCAAGCTGTGTTAAAACATCTTTCACAGCAGCATTTGGAACAAATGAAATGATTTTTGAATGCAGGACATAAATTCTAAAAAATTTCAAAGCCTTCACCAGAGCATAAGCCTGCTTCTCCAAAATGCTATACTTCAGCTCTGAATCTCTAAGAGTCTTGCTAAAGAAGGAAATAGGTTGTTCCAATCCTTCTTTATTTTTCTGAAGTAAGACTGCTGCAATTGTGTCCTCTGATGCAAATGAAAAAGTAAGAAATTCTTTGGTAAAATCAGGACTTACCAGTATAGGTGCTTCAGTAAGAGCTACCTTGATTTTCTCAAATGTAGCCTTTGCCTCAATAGTCCACTTGACTTCCTAGTCCTTCTTCAGCATGGCTGTGATCTGTTTAATAGTTTCAGCAAAATTTGGAATGAACCACCGTAGAAAATTAATTTTGCCAATGAATGATTGAACATCCTTTTTACTCCTTGGTAAACTAATCTTCAGTATAGCTTTCACTCTTTCAGGATCTATTCTGATGCCATCAGCAGACACCAAGTGACCAAGTAATTTACCCTCTTGCACAGCAAAATGTGATTTCTTGGGATTTAGAGACAAACCAAATTTTCTGCATTTTTGGAAGGTCTGCCTTAAATGCTTCAAGTGCTCATCATCTGACTGGGAAAAAACTGTAATATCATCCAAATAGATAACCACAAACTTATCTTTTTCACCCACAAAGGAAATATCCATTGCTCTCTGAAAGGTTGCTCCAGCATTCATGAGGCCAAAGGGCATCTTGTCATACATGAATGTCCCCCAGGGAGTTGTAAAGGCTGTCTTCTCCTTGTCATCAGGGTGCATTGCAATCTGATTGTACCCTGAGAAACCATCCACCATAGAGATCCTTTGTGCTCCAACCACTTGCTGCAATACCTGTTCAATCTTAGGAAGAGGATAGTTGGCTTTCAATGATGATCTATTCAGATTTTTGAAGTAAACACATAATCTGATTTCCCCATTCTTTTTTCTGACAGGAACCAGATTAGCAACCCAGGAAGAGTACCTGAGAGGCACTATTATCTTTGCATCCAGCAGCTTCTTTACTTCTTTCTCAATCACAGGAAATAAAACTGGATTAATCCTTCTTAGTTTCTGTCGGAAAGGTTTAACATTAGGATTCAAAGGGACCTTATGCTGAATGATTGCTGTATCATAGGTTCTCAACTCTTCATAAGACCAGGCAAACACATCTACATGTTCCTTTAACAGTTTGATATATCTATTTCTTTGTTCAGCTGTCAATGATTTTGAAATTTTGACCATTCTAGGGTGTTCAGCTGAACCAATATTGCAGTCCATCACATTCTCTTCTGAAGACTGAACAACAGGTTTTGAAGGTGTATCATCTTTTGTGAATATTCTCTCCAGAGGTACCAAACCTTTGGGAATAAAATTACTCTTCAATTCAATGATCTTATGAACTGCTATCTCTTCTGCAGCAATTTCATCCAGTTGTTCTTCTTCATCATCCTGATCCTGATCAATTTGGGAATTTGAGAACTCATCTGTAAGTTCAATAAACCTTTTAATCTCAGTATCATCCTCAAACACTCTCCACTGTTTCACATTATTAGGTACAGAAGGTCTGTACCTTATTTCAATTGGATACCTCAACTGAGTAGTCTTAGGAATTCTGAAGTATGTGGAAGCTAAAGCCAATGAATCTGCAGTCTGATTGTAATCCCTGGGAATATAGGTAATATTAAAAGCTACAAAATAGTTTTCAAGCATGTCCCATACCTCATTCCGGTAAAGCTTCAACAAACCCTGCTTCACTTGATATTTGTTCTTTACTTGCTGAACAACTAGTTCGGAGTCGCCAAATGCAGCAATCTGCTGAATACCTAATTCTTTAGCAGCCTTTAATCCCAATAGCAGAGCCTCATACTCAGCAGTGTTATTTGTAGTAACAAATTCCAACTTATACATGAGCCTCACTGTTTCACCTCCAGGAGATTTGAGAAGAACTCCAGCTCCAGCACCCTCTTTGCATGAGGATCCATCAAAATACAATTTCCACAGTGCATTTTCTTCATTTCTGTTGTATTTTACTGGCTGTTCTTTTACTCCAGCTCCAGCACCCTCTTTTCATGAGGATCCATCAAAATACAATTTCCACAGTGCATTTTCTTCATTTCTGTTGTGTTTTACTGGCTGTTCTTTTTCCACTTGTAGCAAACCAGCAGAATTATCCTCATCACTGAAATGCAACATACATGTACCAAGGTATTTATCAATAGAGTACAGTGGGTGATTAGTGGAATTCTTATCATCTGTCACTATATAAGCAAACTGCAGCTCTCTATACAATATTCTAGTTTCTCCACCAAACACAGGAATGGTGGCATAAGAGAGGTCCATCTGTAAGGTTCCCCCAACCTTCTTAGCCCATGACCCAGAAAGAAGTAAGCCAAACTTTGGTGTAATGTCAGCTACTACAACATCCATTATTACACTTTTCATAGGCAACTGAGCTAGGCTGACAACCATATCTTTAATTACTCCTAAACACTTCACAGCTCGGGAGTCAAAGGCATATAGATCATGGTAAGGTTTGGTGATACTGAGACCCAGGGCTTCCATCACCGCTTTAGGCATCAAATTGTGGGAGGCTCCAGAATCTAAAAGGAAATTATGGATCATTTGATCATGCACAGTCAAGGTGGCATAAAAAGGGGGTGAAGCACCAGCCTCATTTTCAATTTTTTCAGCTAGGGCTGATCCAATGAAGATTCTAGGGTTTTCTTCCTGCAAATTAACTGTATCTGAAACAGGCTGGTTGCTGGGTACATTCATCACTTTTAGGACTGTTTCTTTATATGAAGGATTCTTTATTAACTCAGTCAAAGGTATAGGGATATTTAACTTCCCTATTTCATTCTCCAAACTAAAATTCAGGACACATTTGTTTACCTCTTCAATTTCAGTATTCTTCTTTGATTTTTCTGCAGCTTGTCTTTTTTCTGGCACAGGATCAGCTGTCGTTTAGCAGGAACAGCAGCAGCAGGAACAGCAGCTTTCTTCTTTGGGGCCTGCACCACTTTCTTTGGGCCTGATTTGAGATTTATAGTCTTCTTGGGTCCATTCTGATGAATAGCAGCAGTTACATCAGAATTTTCCAAATCTAAGTCATCCTCAGCTTCAAACATGTCAGCATCATAAAATTCTGCATTCAGAAATTCTCCTTCAGTAACAAAACCTGTAGACAATCCATCTCCAAAGTGGTTCATATCCTGATCAGTCTCAGTCTCTTCAAAGAGCAGCTGTTCATCAACTTCTTCTTCATCAGCTACATTATTTTGAAGAGGCGGGAGCACTCTTTGATCTTCATTCTCTCTTTTTTCTCACTGGATATCATTGTTCCTGCGCTCTCTTGGTATAAATCTGGGAACAAATTGCCTTCTGAACTGATTTTGGTTATTTGGATTTCTTTCATCTTCTGGAGCAAATTTGCTAGAATTATTTTCAAGCTCTAGTTTATTCAGTTTACAAGTGAGAATATTCACAAGCTTATCCATCTCATCTATCTTGGCTTCAGCAGACTGAGGGGCAGCACTTCCTGAAACAGCTTCCTTCTTTCCCTTTCTTTCATAAAGTTGCTGGGGAGTTTCTTTCTTAAGTCTGTTTGAAGCCAGCAAATTGGACTCTACCTCCAATGCTGCATCTTGCATGTTCAGCAAGGTGATAGGTCTCCTTTCTCTCAATAATAGAGAAAATTCATGGTCAAAGGCATTGGCATAGGTGAGTTTAGCTGATGTTTCAGTAGGCTTAATTTCTGCTGGAATCCTACTATACATTTTGTTAAATCTTTTGGAAAAATCTACAACGGTCTCCTCTTTTTTCCTTCTAAGAGCTCCAAACTCAGTTATATAATAGGTGTGGTCCTTTGTGTCTCCCCATTGCCTCATGAAAAGATCACGGAGCTCTTCAATTATAGTGATTGAGTTGGCAGGAAACTCTCTGAACCACTTCCTTACATCCCCATCAAGGCTATGAACAAATACCCTCATCCATACATCTTTAATCTCAATGTTTTGATTGTCAACATAACTTAAGAAAGCCTCCCAATGTTCTTCAGCAGTGGTTTCCCCCTGTCCATTGAACCTAGGCATATACTTTTGGTAATCACCTCCAGGCAATGCATGTAAAGGCTGAGGTAAGACTAATGGTGCATACCTGGCTGCAACCATCTGGTCCATCATATCCATGGGAGGGTTTTGGGATGCCATCTTTGGACTGACTGTCTTTGCAGATGAGGAAGCTTGACTGGAACTTGTTTGAAAAGGGCTATTTCCTACTTTCAGCTAAAAGAGAGGTATTTTACTAGGAGAAACAGTCTTGGCTTTCAAAAAAGTTTGTGGATTAGTAAAAACTTGAAAAGTGCTCTCAGGGATGGTAGGTTTTATCCATGGTGAGGTTTCAACTAGATGTAATGAAGCACCCAACTGGTCAGGGTCACAGAGGGCTGATAAATATTGAGACCTTCGGAGTTTTCTTGTTGTTTTCAATATTTGTTCAGGGTCTAAAACCCCTGAATGTAACGGTGAAGTAGGTCTGCTCCTGGTTCCCACTCCTCTAGAAGCCACTGTGACAACTTTGGTGAAAAATTAGCCTTCAAAAGTGCTGGTTTAAGTCCACCTCTTAAACCAGTAAAACTGATAAGTATCCCAGGGAAGATATGCTTCAGCTTCGTTCCCGGCAATGGCACCAAAGATGTTTGTGCCAGAAATTGTTTCTAAGGCCAGAGAAACAAGCCAACACACAATCAAGATAAAATTCAATAAAACAGATAAGGTTTAGGGTTTCTGTAATGTTTTAATGGTTATAAGCTTTGGGAACAATTAGGGAATACATTCATAAGGAAATAAATAACTAAATCATAAACAAATGATGGTAAAGATGCATAATATATCACACAAGATCCAACAGAAACACAATGTTGAGGTTCATACATAACAGACAAGCATTACTAGCAAATACACATTAACCAGCAATGAATATATCTATTAAGAAACTAAACAAGTTCAATAATGAAGCCAACACAAAAAAAAAAAAAAAAAAAAAACAAAAGAAAAAAAAAAAAAAAAAAAAAAAAAACAAAACAAAAAAAAACTGAAGGGTAAAAGTCATATATATCATAATTTCATCAGAAAATGCTTATAAGAGTCACCATACTTAGCTCTGAACAAGTCTGAAGATACAAACAGTCTGCAGACCTCTTGTATCTCCCAAAAATCAGAACCCTCCTAATGACTTTCCTATCTCTCTAAATAGTGTTTCTTTACAAAATCAGTTGGGTCTAAAACCCTAACTGCCTCTATCAACTCGCTGAGGTAAAATAAAAACTACAAACTTACAAAATTACAAAATATGCTAAAAATAGTAAATCACTAACATATGTGTTTATCAAAAGATAACAACTAACTAAATGAACAACTGGCTCATTCTCTTTTGCTGGCTTTGGGTTTTCTTTGAAATCCATGAGTATCTGTCTCATGACAGGATCTGAAAGGATATGCTGAATATCTGGATCTTGCATTGCTTTTGCCTATCTCTCTTTCATTTCCTTGGGGCTTATGTCCCCCGTGTTGGTTTTGTTAATTTGCTCAATACATCTCTGAATACCTTCTAATAGTTTCTGGTTGTTTTCATCATGTTTGAAACCTTCCTGATAAGTTCCATGGCTTTGTCATATTCTTTCATGAAGAACTGAACAGCAGCTTTTCTCGAATAGCCTTTTGGCAAAGTTCCAAGCTTTGTGTAACAAGCTGCTCTATTTGTTATGTAACATCATCCAAATCCATTGCCTTTTTATAATGCTGGATAGCAGTCTCAAAATCTTTTTTCTTATAAGCTGCATTTCCAAGTTCTTTTTCTCTTTGTGCCTCATCTGGAATATCCATTGGTTCTGGCTCTGGCTCTGACTCTGGCTGAGGTTCTGGTGTTCTTTTTGGATGTGGCCTAGGGGAACTACTCTGCTCAATATCATCCTCCTCTAATGTCACAGTACGTAAGTTAACATTTAGTAACACACCCAGCACCTGGTTTAAGAAAGCCTCAGCAACATCACGATCTTCAGTTATGATACAATCTATGTGAGCACTTCCATGTCTGTGAATATGATCAATAGCCCCATAAACATCCTATATAATTTATTCAGTGTATGCCATTGAACTGTATTCATGATGAAAGCTACTGACCTTCAGTAATTTCAGTATATCAGCAGCCTTTAGGTCACCATACAATGTAACACCTGCTGCAACCTTGCTCAATCTTTATTCACATGCCAACAAGGATGATAATAATCTAAGCTCTGTTTCAAGAATACTGAGCAGCAATCTTGCAGAATCAACTTTCTTTTCTGCAGCAAAATTTGAAACCTGTGAGGTCATCTCGAAGCCTGAAGTATCAATATGTGCATCAGCTGTGACATCTTGAAGAGCAGGTTTTGGAGCTAAATCTGTAAGCTGAGACTGAGAACCTGACTAGGCATGGACTTCAACACTGTTCATTATGACTTTAAGAAGACTCACCACCTGCTCAAGATGGGCAGTGCTTATTTAATAGAGCAACTGATTAAGAAGTTTTAGAAGTAAAACTATAGGAAAATTGCCTGTACTTCCTTTATTTAAAGTTTCTAATTGACTCTCCTCTTCAATCATTAAAACTTTTACCCCTGTCCATAATACCAAAATCAATCCTCAAACCCTTTTGGTATCACATATCAACAATTTCCTCACAGTTAAGACTTTACAAATGTGACATCAATCACTGGCTTCTCAGGTTACCTGGAGACTACTTGTATGCTGGATGAGAAAAACAAAACATTCTGCAATATATTCACATTATGTTTCCTATAGCCTTAGTATCGAAAAAATGGTTAAGCTTGTAAAATTGCTGGCACTGTTCCAAACTTGGACTATCATTTACTTTATCCCAAGGAGTTGCTGCATAGTTCATGCAACCCATCTTGTCCATTATCTTTGCTTCAATATTTTCTTTATCGTAAAGGAAAACTAATGATTTGGCCTGGAATAATGGAGGAGCAAGTCATGATTAGTAAATGGAAGATTTGTTTAGTAAACTTCTGACATATTAGCATCTTCGAACAGTAAAAAGGCTTCTGTATCGTCAGCCTGTTTCTTTCTTGCTGCATAATCTGTATCTCTAGCTTCTACATTTGTAACAATCTCCATCCGCTGTTCTAAGCTGAGCATATAACGGTTTCTCCATAGATTTACCAGTGTCCTATATGCTAGCCCAAAATGAACAAATGATTGGAATTGAAACTTGAGTCAACCTTTTGCATCAAAGCTCTTGGCATATGAGTAGGCATATTTTACTCGACCTTTCTTTGTGAATACCAAAATCGAAGGATTGAGCACTAAACCTGTAGAACCGAGACCTTGTGATGTCTCCTTGATCTCAACAATATCATCCAAAAGAATAAAAAATTTTGTTTTGTGAACACAGATATTTGAATAAAATCCCAACATTCTTGGAGATAGAAACAATCGACCCTTTTTGCCAATGTCTTTTTCCAATTTCTCAATATAGTAATTAACAGAGTCAGACTCTTGTGTGTTGGTCAAACAAATGCACAGATGCAAATTGGATTCGTGAGACCATGCATGCTTGCCCTCAAGGTGTACCCACAGATCTGCCAGCTCTCCTTTAAATTTCTCAACTGCAGTTATCTAAAATCATGACCTGAGTTGTCAAATGAGTCACCTTGGATGTACAGACGTCTTCCAACGTTCAATTTAACTGCTAGCAATGAAATTAGGAAGCCCTAACTTCTCGTGAAACCACCAAAATCTCTCATTCGTTCAGCAGCAGCAATGTCCAGTTTATCAGCGGTTATGGTTACCCCACTAAGCCCTTCGTCTTTGAATGTGCCTGTAAATGACAACTCATCTCACATTTACCTCAAACCACGCTGCTACCTGTCAAAAGAAATTGCATTTGGGCTCATAATGACCACGATTTCCTCACGATTTGTAACCTCTTGGAATCATGATGTTCCCTGCATCAACACGTAGTAAACACTTCCCAATACTTCATTAGTTACTCATTATTCAAGAAAATGCCAAATTTTTCTAGAAAATCGGAAGAAATGAAGGCCGCGATATTCTTGTAGCGCGCCTCCATTAATTTTTTGCTCCAGCGCGACAAGAATAGTTTTAGTGCTATTTTCTCGCTGTTTTTCAGCTTTTAGGCATTTTGTGTGAAGTTTAAAAGTTGCTTGAGTAGTGATCATTCATTATTAAGCTCAGAATAATAATTTGTGAATCCATAATTTGATATAATGACTTTAAAAATCCTTCAACAAAAAACAAACCTATGGCTTAAAATTGAAAATTTTAAAAACAAGCTCAAAATTTCATAAAAACACTAAGAAATTTCCTAAAAGAGAGAAAAATCAAAATAAAGTAAAACAAATAAAACCAAAATTGAAGAAAAAAATTACTGATTTAACACAATGCATTATAGAGCTTAAAGACATCAAACAGCTACCTACAGAGTCAGTATGGGACTTTGATCACAAATTCAAAGCCCTCATAGACCAAGTCAGCTTTGAGTTTGTGTCGGAGTAGCATAAGGAATGGTTCATCGCAGCACTGCTCCCACACATCAGACTTCCATTAATGCAACAGAGACTCCATACGTAGGATGAAGTGTTGGAGATGGAAATGAAACTAGAAGCCTCACCGCTAGCTGAGACTAGTATAGGTATGACAAACCTGCAAAACCAATTAGCTAATCTCATGTTACAGATGCATGAGATTAAGAAAGGGAAAGAGATCGCACAAGAGCTATGGTGTACCAAGTGTAAAGGACAGGGCCATACTAAGGATAACTGTCCAGTATTTGTAGAGTATTTAGCAAGTGGGACTCCTAACCCCTTATTACAGACTCAAGGGTCGTGGTGTGAACTCTGCAGAACAAGAGGACATCGACCACCAGAATTCCCTTTACTTCAGAAGTATGTACATACCCCTAAGAACTTATACTGTAACTTTTGCAAGTCAGTAGGTCATGATGAACATAATTGCCAAGCTTATGATCTCATGGTCGAGAGAAAGCATGACTTGTACAGAGTCCAGTCAGAAACACCTGGTCCAGCAGCAGGACCACAGCATGAACCGACTCGTGATGGTCGTGGAGGAGGATTCAGAGGACGAGTCCATGGTGAAGTCTTTGGCCGTGGCCGTGGACCTATTACTTGTTACAATTGTGGAATTGTAGGACATTATGCTAGGGATTGTCAGAACCCTACTACAACATGTAACTATTGCAAGTCCTATGATCACACTATAGAAGAGTGTCTGACCTTGATAGCCAAGATTAGAGACCCTAAACCAGCAGTACACTAGAACATCCAGCTTATCGCTGCTGAGCAGAAAGAGCCAAAACCAAGAGTCAACATAGTGACTCACAGTGGTGCTTCTACTAGTCTGACATCGCAGGATGCAGAATAGAACACAGGTCCGGAGTGGGTGCGCAAATCCACTACTAAATTAACACCACTCGACCTACAGAAGAACAAAGAAACATTCCAGGAAGCTCAACCTTTATTTGATGACCCTACATCATCAGGATCACAGGTATTGTCGTGCAGGGGCACACCGCATCACCCAACACCTTGTGGCGTTAGTCCTATGCAGACATCGCAAGCTACCACATCGGGAAGGTGCGAAGAGGATGAGTCGACAGGAAGTGTACAATCCTTCCTGCAGAGTTGCTTGAAACTCGTTATAAATGAGAAAGCTATTGGAGAGCTTCAGCACATCATAGACCAGTGTCAGCCATCTTCTTCCGTGAACAGTGTGCAACGTGCTGTTCATAATATTATGGGACATACCATAACGGGAAGAGAGATGAGACTCATAGCACAAGTTGGAGAATTTGAAATGGATGAGGTAATCCTAGACTTAGGATTTGAGGTAAATTTTCTGACTATGCATACATGGAAACAGATGGTAGCCCTAAGTTAGCCAGATCGCCTATCCATCTGTGACTAGCCAATCAGCAGCGGGTATCACCACTGGGTCGATTACCGCAAGTACCAGTTGATATTGATGGAGTCCTCAGCTTTGCAGACTTTGAAGTTATAGAGATAATTGGAGATAGTAGACCATATCCAGCTCTACTAGGTATTGATTGGGCAATCAATAACATGGCTGTTATCAATTTAAAGAAAAGACAAATGACCTTTGAGGATAGTCAAATCCGGGCCATCGCACCGTTGGATCCTTTTCAAGGTCCCAGGTATATTGAACCTATTCGAGCAGAGGAAGAGGCGCGTAATATGGAGAGGCTCTATCAGATGACAGCTAATCAGAGTGATTACATCAATTTGACCATAGAAGGGAACATCAGTTGGCGATGCGACAGCTCATGCGCATCAGATTCGGAGGTTGGTCTAGAAAACTGGCAGGACAGACTTTACAAAGTCTCAGTGCGTAGATGTGCATTTATGACTAAGTCACTACGATGGATTGGCGCAGAAATTATTAATATTCCATCATTTCATGGCTTAGCGAATGTCAACAAATTCTTACAACAGTTCGAGCAGGAAATTCCTCAGGAGCAGAGGATGACAACTATTGACCTTGCAGTAAAATCCACACCTGCAAGATGGTGGCATGCACATAAAGAACATATCGCATCATGGGATGACTTTAAGAGATTGATGGTGCTCAGGTTCTCTAGTGAAAAGGAGCCCTTACAACAAAAATATACAGGAGAAAGTGACCCCAGGTCACATATTCAGATTTGTGAATAGAATTGGTCAGAAATTCCAGAGGATGAATGGGTTCACCTATTCATTCACACTTTAGACACAGGTCCAAGGAACTGGTACACAGAGACCGAGTTGCACAGAGGAACTATCACATGTCCAGTAGTGATAGACAGTTTAAGCAGTGCAAATTTCCAATGTAGTTGAAAGGAGGCATCGCACCGGGAATGAGTCTAAAAAAAAAAAAAAAAACCAAGTATGCGGGATCGCATCAGAAAAGTTATGTTGCGCAAGTCATAGGACGCTTGCAGAGTTCATGCCGACACTTTGGTTCGAGATGATGCGGTGTGAAATCGTAGCAATGCAATGTTACCCATGCCACGTAGACCATTTTGAACTAGCATTAGTCAAGCTATGCTTGAAACGGCACAAGAGTGTGTCGAAGCTATGAACAACGAAGTCGCAAGACTTCGAGTGAGATTTGTAAGGACTTCGCAGGAAGCCAAGGAGAAGATACAGTAGGAGAAGCCAGCTGATAATGGCTTAGGGACGAGCCACAAGTAAGTGTTAGGGGACTGTTGGAGCAGGGTCCCGCAGCTACAAGAAAAGCCGCTACATCAGGACAGGGAAGTCAAAGAAGAACAGTACCTGAGCAGCCGAGAAGAGAGAGCTCAACCACTGCACTTAAGGCAGCGGCGAAGACAGGAGGGCTCAGCTACCCTCATAAAGGAAAAGGAGAAATGGGCCGAGGCATTGAAGACAAAGGACAGAAGCGGAGCGACCGAGGAAGCGGCACCCATACCCACGATCAACGGTGGGAAGCGTGGAAGACTGCAGAAAGCTGTGGTGTGACGAAAAGCGGCAGCTCAAGTACAGATAGGCCGACTTTTGTAGTTAGGGTTTTTGGGGTTACTTTTGGGACAGGCCCACAGTGTTGTAATGGCGAGACCTTCGGGCCTCCTATATAAGAATGTATTATGTATTGTAAAAGGTTAGACAATAAGACAATTGGGTAGTTGTTTAGACAGTTAGACAGTTAGCATTCTAAGTCATTTAGCTAGCTAAGTGTCTCTAGTGTCTCAGTATTGTAAGAATCGAGCTCTGGTTCTGTTATTCCACCTGTATTATCTTACTATAACCAGTAGCCGATTCCTTGAGCATGTATGTAACAATCCACAGGGATTGAACAATCCGTAGGGATTGAGAGAGAGAGAGAGAGAGAAGAAGAGTATATTGTAAGAGAAGGAAATATAAGAGAAGAGATCTAAGAGAGAAGGGCTCTCGGTGGTGTGCGCGGAGTTTCCTAGAAGATCTCAAGCTGCATATCAGGTTGTAGTGGAACTGTGTTTACTCTCTTAAGATATAATATAAAAACCAATTCCCGTGGACGTAGCTTCCCCCCTGGAGGTGAACCACGTAAAATCAGTGTGTTGTGTGACTGTTCATGTGACTGTGCTTTATTTATTTGTTATCTGTTATTCATTATATGAACCTTACTACCAATTAATGAATGAGTGAATGTATGCTATCTTTAGTTACAGTAGCATGGTATATTAACTATGAGTTGAATCTGTTAATTTTTCTGTATACGAGTTATCAGTACTTGATGCGCGATATTTGCAGCTACAGTGTTAAGTGATTTCTGCATATTGGTTCAGTAAGTTGAGCATAGTTGATGTTAAGTATATTAGACTGTAGGAGTCTAAGTGAGGCTGTTTAGCTTAACTATTATACTAAGAGAGGAAGCCTTTGGACCGTGAGAGTCATATTGAAGCCCTACCATAAAGGATATCACAGTATAGAAAGGCGACATCGCATTGCCGGAGGAACCGCGATGTGAGATATCGCAGGTTAAGAGCGAGCAAAGGAGATAGTTTGCGCATCGCGCTAGCATCAGTGATGCATTAAGAGATCGCTCCCTCCCAGGGCCAGCGAGTAAGAAAGGTCACCATCGCAAAGAGATCCTGCTGACTAAGAAGAGTCACGCGAACCACCAAGATGCTACAGAACCTGACTGAGGACACTTGATTCCTCAGCCAACCCATCTAAGATCACTTCGGGTGAGACTTCAGACCGTTCTGCGGTCTATCTCCAAAAGGGCCAGTGAGCTAGGGTTTTTGTTGGTACATTAAAGGAAACCTGGGTCTATCCATAGAGACCAACACCTTTGGTAAAGTGTTTCGCCCCCATTGTGCTAGGATGCTTTTGTCCCCATCCCATCATCGCTCACACTGTTTGTTCGAGTTAACTCAAGAACAATGGGTTACTTCCCCTCCTCTTTTGAGTGTTTAATTGGTTCACACCTTACCCACATATAATCCCTACCACCTTGAAAAAAGTCAAATATTTACATAGACAAAGAAGTATCATAAATCCTTATTTCTTCCAAATAATAGAAACTAGACCCTAGAATGCAAGGTCGATGTACTGAATATTTGGGCATTTTGGTTATTTGCTTTTGTGATTACCTATCCTACATGTGATCAAAACCAAATATTTGGAATTAGGAGGCCTCTTTGGCCAATATAATCCATGTTTCTAATATCCCTACCAAATATTTCCCATTGTTTCAATTTAATTTCAGTTCAATGAGTAATCTGACTTAATTATAGAAAGAGGATTTTTCTGATTATGTTTGTTAAATAGGGTTTGACACAGTTACTGGATATAAATCAGATAGATGAATTAATATTATTTGAGAATCATATTTGAATTGGAAATCTATCAATTTGAGAAAATTATCTTCCTCCAAAGTGATGAGTTGTATTCTTGAGCTATATGTGGTCATATGCTCTGTAGATCAGTGTGTGATGTTACTCTGTAGATCTAATTTGAATGGTGCATATGGAATGATGAATTTATGATTTTTTTATGATTTTAGATGAGGTGAGAAGTTTTAAATATATAAAATATTAATGGATGTTGAAATCAATGGAATGGTTCTAGATTATGTAGGGCAGACATTGTTGCGTATTATTTTAACATCTTTTACAGTTCAGTTATAGGGTAATGCTTTTGATGTTAACAACACTTGATACTTTGTGGTGCTTGGGTCAAGCAAATGACATAATTGTTTCATTTTCATAAAAATAATTTACCATGGAAATAAGGTTGTATCATGTGTGGTTGGATAATGTCAATTGTGGAATATGAATGAGGGAGATGGAGGACTATAAAGTGAGATGATCATTAAATGGAAAAATGAGAAATGTGTTCTCGAAGGGATAACATGTTTTATTTTGGTGTTATGTGATTTTTACTCTATAGATCTGATTTGGTGTGTTGAGACTGCAAATTTTTTAGTTGTAGATCTTGTTTTTAACCTTTGATAATAGTGTTAATGATGGAACTTGAGTGAACTTCCAAATAAGAGCTAATGATGAATATCATGTTGTTTATAGAATTTGATGGATACTATGTTGTTTATAGAATTTTTGTTCTAGATATTTTGTATTTTTTAAAATCAAAGATGAATAATATGTTGAAATTTCATAATCACGAGTGAGTAGAATACATGTGTTGATGCTGATGAGATAAATGGAAAATAATGAGTCTCAATGAAGTATTAAAATTGGAACTTCAAGAAGCAGGTTGTAAGTTGGTCATGAGATAAAATGAAAAAAGATGTGTAAACGAACATCAAAAGATGAGTATCAGTAATTGAACTTCCAAAAGATGAGAAGGAATACAATACAAATTGGGTTATTCATAAGTTAGAGAAAGTATAGGGCCAGGAGAGGTAAATGGTAGTTACTCAGACCAATTTCCCAAAGCAAATAAAAATAGCTTTTAAGAGGTAAATTGTAATCAAACTGGTGGAACTTTTTTCCCCTTAGTTTTGCAATTGAACTGTTGAAACTATTTTCCTGTTGGTTAGAGACAACTTTCTAGTCAATGGTAGGTAGATGCATAGATGTATTAATGGGATATATAAAACAATTAGAAATTACTATAATAAATTGAGAAAGTAGAGAACCTCAAAATGACAAATTGAGTTGTTGAAATTTACATATTTCAAAGTGTAATGGGAAAGTATAAATTGTTAAAGTATTTTCCCATTGGTTAGGGACAACATTTAGGTCAATGGAATGCAAAGGCAAAGTTGTATTAATGGGATATATAAACAATTAGAAATGACCATTTAATTGAATAAATTGAGAAAGTAGAGACAGCCTCCAGATTGACAAATTGGGCTATTGAAATTTATTTTCCCAGCAGGCAATGGAAGGTAGAGATAGTGTTGAGAGGAAAATGACCTCTTTATAGTGTATTTGAGCTATTGAAAAAAAAATTCCCAACAAGTAAAAATAATTGGGTCAATGGGAGGTAGAGATAGTGTTAAGAGGTAAATGACCTCTTTATATTGTAATGGAAAGTAGAGCCGAAATGGTAAAAGTATTAATAAAATACATAGCAATTAATGATGAATATTATGGGATACATTGAGGTAATCGTAATAAGGTATTACTTAAAGATGGATATCAAAGGGGTGCATAAATAATGTGGTTGAATATATCTTTTTTTTCATTAGGGATAGATATCCTTTGAAGTGAATAACAAGTAAAGCTAAGTAGACTTCTTCAAATGAATGTCAGATAGAGGGTTGAGATATCAAGTGACCAGTTCCCTCACTTTTTTCACCCAATGATTATTCAACCTGCCACATAAGATAACAACCCCCTACGTAAGTGCACTATGCTTGCATTCTATCCATGGTCAAGTATCTGCTCTAACCAAACCATCGATATGCCCATCCAACATTACCTGTTAGCGTACTAGGAGAACTTTGAATAACTCTTCCCTGTCTAAATATATGCTAGCTCAATAACTCTATAGGAATTACGTTCGACAATGCATGAACTTTATCATTGAAAACTCTTCCCTCATAGGAACCTTTCCCTTGCCGAAACTCTGCCCTAGTTGGAACTATGCCCTGGTTGAAACTATGCCTGGCTGGAACTATGCCTCGGCTAGAACTCTACCCCAGCTGAAACTCTGCCCCGGTAGGAATTCTGCACCAACTAGAACTCTGCTCAGATGGAAATCTGACTCAACTAGAATTCGCCCCTGTTGGAACTCTGCCCCTTCGTTAGTGCTTGGATGCCTCATGAAATACCCCTTAACAATCAGATCTAAAGCAAAGAGAAGATGTTGCTTACATGACTATGGAACACTTATAAAATCCTATCTTAGCTAAACCATAGTGAAAACATTGCGTTTTAGGAGTGCTAGATTATGTGGCAACATGTACCTCATAATCAAGTGACCAATTCCCCCACTTTGTGCACCCGATTATTATTCAACCTACCACATAGGATAACAAACTCCTAGGTAAGTGCCCTATGCTTGCACTCTATCCATGGTCAAGTATTCTCTCTAAGCAAACAATTGATATGCCCATCCAACATTACTAATGTACTAGGATAACTGTGAAGAACTCTTCCCTGTATAAATATCCACTAGCTCAATAACACTATAGGAAGTACGTTCGATAATGCAGGAACTGTATCCTCGGGAACTCTTCCCTCACTGGAACCCTTCCCTTGTTGTAACTATGCCCTATTTAGAAATATTCCATGACTGGAACTCTACCTGGCTGGAACATTGCCCTAGCTAGAACTCTGCCCTAGCTAGAACTTTGGCCCGACTAGAACTCTGCCCCGTATGAACTCTGCTCGGTTGGAACTCTGCCCAGCTGGAACTCTGCCTCGATTTGAACTCCACCCCAGATGAAACTCTACCCCGTCATTAGTGCTTGGATGCCTCAGGAAATCCCCATTACCAATCGGATCTAAATCAAAGAGAAGTGTTCCTTACTTGATGGTGGGAACACCTCTAAAATATTATCTCAGCTAAACCCTAGTGAAAATGTTGTGCTTTAAGAGTCCTAGATTGTGTGGCAACGTGTACCTCATAATCAAGTGACAAGTTCCCCCACTTTATGCACTCGATGATTATTCAACCTGCCACATAAGGTAACAACCTCCTAGGTAAGTGCATTATTCTTGCACTCTATCCATGGTCAACTATACTCTCTAACCAAACCATCAATATGTCCATCCAACATTACCAACGTACTAGGATAATTGTGAATAAATCTTCCTTGTCTAAATATATGCTAGCTTAATAACTATATAGGAAGTACATTTGACAATGCAATAACTTTATCCTAAGGAACTCTTCCCTCATAGGAAACCTACCCTTGTTGGAACTCTGCCCAAGTTGCAACTCTGCCCAGCTAGAACTCTGTCTCGGCTAGAACTCTGCCCCAATTGGAACTCTGCCTTAGTGGAAATATACCTCGGTTGAAACTCTGCCCCGACTGGAAATATGCCCCGCAAGAACTCTTCCCAGCTGGAACTCTTCCTCGGCTGGAACTCCACCCCAGCTAGAAACATGCCTTGTCATTAGTGCTTGGATGCCTTAGTAAATACCCCTTACCAATTGGATCTAAAGTGAAGAGAAGATGTTGCTTACATGACGGTGGGAACACTTCTAAACTCTTATCTTAGCTAAACCATAGTGAAAATGTTGTGCTTTAGGAGTGCTATCTTGTGTGGCAACATGTACCTCATAGTCAAGTGACTAGTGCCTCGATTAGAACTCTGCCTCGGCTAGAACTGTGCCTCGATTGGAACTCTGCCCCAGATGGAACTCTGCCCTGGATGGAACTCTACCTCGGCTATAACTCTACCCCGATTGGAACTCTACCCCGGCTATAACTCCGCCCCGACTGGAACTCTTCCTCGTCATTAATGCTTGGACCCAATCGGATCTAAAGCAAAGAGAAGTTGTTGCTTACATCCCCTAGTGAAAATGTTGCGCTTTAATAGTGTTAGCTTGATCTAGAATTTTGGCTTGGTTGGAACTTTGTCTCCTTAAGAATCCAAATTATATCAATAGTAAATAATCCAAAAGTAGCCATACATAATTTCATTAAACAAAGGGGGAAAACCCTACTATTTCAAGGAACATCTCAAAATTTCGTGAAAATATAGGGAAATAAAGGGAAATGTATTTTTTCAAATGATTGATATTTAGTACTTTTTTCCTTATTTCATTAACTCTTCTTGCATGTATGTTCCCCAAGGGGTGTCAATGCATTCCTATACAAGAATTGCATTGAAGTTTACTCGATTAATATGATATGTGCAAGGTATATCTAACATCCATGTTGTAGTGTTTCTTTGTGATATACAATACTATGCATTATAGGTTCAGAAATGGGTAGTATTGCATAATATTTTTTACTAAGCGTAAAAACGTTGTTATTTTTCCAGGGTTCTGTTTGCTTGGAGGCTTTAGAAACCAAATATGGTCTCCCAATACTATGGCCATAATACGGGTTCTTATTCTATTTGAACAATCAAAATTGTAATTATTTGTTTACAATGTAGATAATCCAATCTTATTGATGATGTGCCAAGCTACATGAACTAAATATATTATTGGCTGACTATCTCATGAAGACTTGACTTATAAAGTAATCAAGGAAAGTAATGGGCACAACTTCTTTTATTGTTTGGGGACTAAGTGCAATGGTTTGCGACGCAACAAGTGTCGCACATTTAATAAACATCGAGAGGAAGTGCATTCTTGGGAACCCATAACATTGCATGTTGGTACCCCACGGGGCTATAACTACAAGCTTAGATATGCATCTAGAATGGAAAAAGATCGTAAGTGAAAGAATTATGATGTTGAATATATGTATAAGAAGAATAGAAAAGTTGTGGAGACTGCTGCCATTCAGAGAGAGGTCCAAAAAGACGTATGATTATTTTATTAAATTTTTATTTTCGGACATATTCAATAAAGGATGCTTTCTCAATGTATTCTTCTTGTTTTTCCTGTTATAGGGGGTGGAGGGTGTAGAGGAGTTGAACGAGGATGCATTGGAGTGTGTCAAAATAATTGTTGGTGAATACGATGCACAATCAAGTGAAAAGAATCTTAACTAACGAAGTATTTCCGTAGGAAGATTATAAAATATAAATATTGGGTTATGCTACGTAAAATATTCAATGAATCACTGTTGGTAGGATTTTTCAATTCCTATTCAAATATTATATATTTATTTGATTATGCATAAAACTATTTTTGCATGGTATTTGAAGAAATAACCTCTATTCAACATCCTTTCCTTACAACATAGATACTTAGGCAACTCTTCATATTTCCCCGAGGATTATTACATGTTTGTTGACGAGACAGTCAGCGTACGTTTTGTAAACCCCTACATGTTTTGTACATATTGGAAATTCTAGAATGAATATCCATGTTATTGACATTATTTCATTTTATTTGCAGGGAAATAATATATCTGTCGGTCAATCATCTTCATTGGACTTGAATCAAACACCTGATATTTCTGAAGATGTTGATTTTTATTTGTACGACATGACAATAGAAGTTGTCAATCAAGAAAATTAGAAATATGATTGTATTGAAAGCATTCAACAATTTGAGAATATATTTGAAAGTGTTTCTTTCATCCCACTAACATTTGACAAGACTCCTATCGATTTAAATGATGTGCTTGACTTTTCATTGGAGTCCCATCCATCTATAGCCCCACCAACATTTGACAAGACTCCTATTGATTTAAATGATCCACTTGTCTTTTCATTAGAGTCCCATCCATATATATGCCAACCAAAATTTTACAAGAGCCCTATTGATTTAGATGATGCACTTGAATTTTCTTTCCAGTCGCATCCATCCATAGGCCCGCCAACATTTGACAAGACACCCCTGGATTTCGATGGAGAGAGAAACATTGTGGTAGATCATGGTAAGGTCCAAACCAAGGAAAATGAGGATGATATTGGAGATCCGTCTCTGCCAAAAAATACTAGCGCACGAGGCAAGGGTCATAAATGGAAATTTCTCACCCTGGATGAAGGAAATCATAAGAACTCCAAGTATCGTCACCCTTCTTTTTATTCACAATCTATCTCTAATACAAAGAGGCCACGCACATGTACAATTATGAAAAATAGGTGTGAAAAAAAAAGGGGTGACTTTCATTTGTATATTGAAGACAATGAGATCTGCACATTTATGGATGTCTGTTATTTTTTGCATGAATGTATTGGTTTATGAAACAATATTGGTTGTATGGTTGTCTATTTATTATGATTTATGAAATAGTCATGTTTAAACTGGTGTAAACTGAACCATGTGATGATGAATGAGACAGTATTTATTTTAAAAAAAACACCAAAAGCATCGGTATTGAAAAAAAAATCTGAACATGTTTTACAACCTCACTAGTTCCAATTATTCACTTCTCAAGGTTGGAAAAAAATTGACTTTTTTTAATATTAATGAAGCATTGTGGCTAAATGGAGAACACATCCATAAAATATATTTCTGACAAAATTGTTGGCTTGAGGTTTATGGGAAGCGTTGTGCAACAACCAACAATAATGATCAAGGTAATACACATCAAATATTTAGTTGTGGAACTATAACTGCAAGATATGGATCAAATAGTTCCCCTCACAAGAGGAAAATCTTAAAACATGGTATGCTCAAGCTCCCCAAATTTTAGATAGAGGACAAAGTCTGCAGTTACAAAATGTTATAACTCATGGTATTAGAATGCATGAAATAACTTACAACTAACATGACCCCATGAGAATCCAACTCCTAATTATTTTCCCATAGTTTGGAAACTACCATATATGTTGGATCAAGTAAAATCAAATGCATTGTTATTATTATTTTTTATAAATGATGGAGATTTATTTTATTTTATTTTATTAGTATTACACATATATCCACTAACCCAAGCATTGGTATCTCTTCTACCCCTGAGTGTAAGAGCATCTAACTTTAGTGCAACTATCTGAATCTACAGCCTTGATATGGAAGAATTAATCTGATTCTGTAACCTTGGTACATAGTTATAAAGTGATTCTAGTGTTCTAAAATTCCCCTGATAAACCAATATTTTTTCAGACTAAAACATATTTTCAATCTGAACTGTAATAATGTTTTTGTTTCTATAGAACCTTACAGATTGTTAATTTAAAACACATGCCTCAAGATCCAATAACCGAAAATACAATTACCATTGCAACTCGATGCAATATAATTACTTTTTCCTTGGAATGCTTATAATAGCGAGTAAGCCCATAACATGTGCTTTGTGCCCAACTTACAATTTGGTTATTCATTGTTACTTTTTTTAGATGTCTGCTTCCTAATTAAACTTCCAGCTCATTTATATAGGTGATAGAAAGCGTAGAGAAAGGAAATTATCGCAAAATGGTGCAAAAGTGGACATTGTGCATTGAAGTGTCATGTCATCTGAACTCAGGTCAAGCAGTTATTACTTATCTCTTTCACAACCAAGCAACAAACCATGTGCTCCAAAATAAGAGAGAATTTTATGGAATACAAACAATGAAGCGTACTATATTGCGCTTGTTGAAGGGCTGAAGGCAATGAAAAAACATGGTGCAAATAATATTGCAGTGGTCACCAACTCTGATTTAATATATAACTAGATGAGTGGGGTTTAAAAAGTTTAGAAAGACAATTTGAAACATCTACATAGAGAAGCAAAAAACATTGATTATCGATTTCATACTTTTACCATCGATTACCAGGCCGAGGTCAAGAGGATGTCTACAGATCTAGTGCCAAGAGCAGGGGAAATTGTAACTAGTGATGTCCAACATGACTTCCCACCAACATCTATTCCATAAAGAGTCATTCATGGAAATCAATGTATATCTCCATTATGTGGATGTTCTCTTCTTATACTTGTTGTAATGTCTATCATGTCATGGATTTATCACAACTCTTAGTAAGTGGGGCCTTTTGTACAAGTGACTACCTGAACAGTTCTTTTATATGATTATGGTGGAATGTACTTCCAGGTCCAAAATGTTTATGATATTGCATATGTTTATGAAACAGCATACCATTTTTCTAAATCTAGTATCTATTTGATTAATTTGCTAGTTTTTCTATTAATTATTTCCAGTTTTGTGTATTGTTTAGGAAATTCTATCAACTCCATTCATATCATTGATACTTACTACACTCATGCCTTGAAAGGTGTTAGAGTAGCTAGTTGACTAATTGTAGATTAGGTCAACCTCATAGGTTGTGTCAGTTGGTTGAACTGACAGGTAGTTTCTGTAACTGTTTTGTAAGCATATATATAGCTTGTTGAGCCAGATAGATACTCGGTTTGATTTTGTTGTATGAACCCAGATGTATTTGAGTAATATAATTTGTTATTTTTTCTACCATTCTTGTCTCTTGTTATGTTATTGTTATATGAATCTTTATGTGTATCATTGGTAACCTTTCAATCTAATTAATTACAACATCGGTTTCGTTGTCGGTGGGTACATATACTGATGAAATGACTATGACTAGATGATCTCAGAGCAAGAGATTAAGAATTGGTGGGAACGTAGGATTGTGAATTATTTGCAGAATTATGCAAGAAGAAACATACTGACTATTTCCCAAGAAAAGGAGAAGTTTTTCTATGAAACACATGAAAATTTTTTCGATTTCATACCTCGTTCTTTGAAAAATCTACTGGATGAAACATATGGAAGAAGATAAAGAACAACAATTCCTCTAGAATATAACAAGGGGAGGCTGCACAAATTTGTTGGAGTGGTTCGAAAGAATCGTTGATGAGTTCTATGAGGAGCGAGTAGTCGACAAAAGCATCTCTGTGGATAGTATCAAAGAGATATTCTACAACAACCTCATTGAACAATTCCTGTGTTTGTTGTCGACACTTTTGTTCAAGTTCTTGATCAACAAGGGTGTAGGTCACATTGTCGAACCTCATTCACTACTGATAAATCCTCCATCTGACACAAACTGGGCAGCCAAGCAAAAGGAGTGGTAAAAATTTGTTCAAGAAAGAGAGCAGGAGTACTTCTTGAACAAATAGGAAGTTCCACCTGGAATTTCTAAAAGCATTTGGGTCAGCTATGGAGGGGTAGTTGGTCATGATATTGTACTAGAGTAGAGAGATTCTAGTCTACTAATGAAGAAAACACCAACGCCAATGATGAAAATTCGATCCAAAAGGAAAAAAATAGAACAGTTACTCACAAGAGCACTTTGGATATACATAAGATAGAATGAGAGAAGAGGCGAAAGATAAGGGAATAGATTAGAGAGAAGGATATTTTGTGCCAACAAGGGAGAATGATGAATAGAGTGACAGAACAAGAAGGAAATTCACCAGAGTCAGGTCATGACCAACATGAAGAGGGCATAGATGAAGAATTGTCACTAATGGATGAAGACTTGTGGATAGAGCATGGTAGATCTCTCCAAGTTGATATACCCCAGACTATCACACCTCATTCCCCATTAAATTCTATTCAGATTTCCTAAGTGCAAGATATTGTTCAAGAAGATTTAGGACTAGGAGCTAGTGAATTAGGTGTATGGAGTCGACTAGACAATGAAGGAAATGATGTCGATCATCTTGTAATTCACCGACTGTAGGAAGGAAACTGAGTTACTTTTCAACCCTACCCATCTAATCGCACTATCCATCTACTCTACTCATATCATGAAGGAGCACCCCCCCAACCAATCACATCTTTAGATAACACCGAACCAGTCAGAGTCACAAGTGAGGGTACCCCAGTCTCAGCAATTTACTTGGGTATCTGTTGAAGGATTCCACATAAATTGACCTCTAGTCAAAAGTGGACTGATTGTTACAGAAAAATATTTCGACAAAAATGAAAGTTCTGTCGAGAATAGCTATGCAAAAAAAGCAGTCACAGGAAGTAACCCACCACCACCACCACCGCCCCCTCCACTGCCAGAAGAAGACATAGACTCCAAAGATATGGCACACGTGTCTTCACACATTCCCCTCTATGAGGGTAATGAAGATCCTAGACGACATTGGTTTGTATGTGACTCGAATTGGGAAGCAAATGATGTTACTAATGAAGACTGATAAACATCCCAGATTGTTGTTGATCTACGTAAGCGAGCACTAACATGGTACATGATGTATACAAAAAAAACAATGAATTCCACTAAAGCACAAATAAAACAGCAGATTATGTCATTCCTCAAAACACCAAATGTAAAACATCTAGCAGCAAAGAAGTTGAAAACTACAGACCATAAACCAACCAAAACAGTTCAAGACTATGATAAGATATTCAAAGACTTGCTAAGCCAGTTGGAGTATAAAATAGATGAACAATTGTTGATCCAATGGTTTGTTGCAAGAATCTTATAGAAAATCCAAATGCATATCCGACTTGACAACTTCAACACTTAGGAAGATGCATTAACTAAGGCATTACAAGTAGAGATGGACGAGGATTATCCAGTAAATCCTGTCGATAGCCACATTAAAGAACGATTGGAGATTATGCATAAATAAATATGAGAGATAAGCCTTAAAGGACATGAAATTTGGTGTACTAAATACTCGACAGTCAGGCATACAAAAGACTATTGTCGACGGGAATAAAGTCGACAAGACGTCCGGTTCGTTTAGTCAAAATGATTTTGTGACATATGGTAGGAGCACGACCTACATGCAACAGAAGACTGTCCAAATAATATGAAGAATGAAAAATCTTGTCGATGTGCGATATGTGAAGTCAAAATCCATTCAACAGTTGAATGTCAGCTAAACTTAAAAAACCAATAGAATTATCATGCACTTTACTAGACAAATGTTTTCACACAAAATAATAAAAATAATAATACAAGGAATAATAACAACCGGATTTGAGAAAAACAATCAAAGGTATGAAGGTCGAAGATATGAGCGTTGGTATTACAACAATCATCGTGGGGGATTTTCAAGTCAAGGTCGATACTTCTGGAATCAGGAGAACAAACCACGTCAACCTATCCAGTGCTATATGTGTTTAAATTAAGGACATTGACATTTTGAGTGTCCATACAAGGATCAAACCGATCTTAAAGTTTGTACAAGTTGTGGTGTTGGTGATCACTCCTTGGAGGAATTCCCCACCATGCTTGAAAAAATAAATAATAAAAAGGATGTTAACATCTTGTCTAGTGTTCAAAAATGTGTTGTTGTTCGAACTAAGAACTTACAAATCGTCACTCGACAAGGTTCCAAAAGTGTCATGGATAATCCAAAAATAATCAAAATAAAGAATAAATAAGAAAATCTTAACCATGTTATACAAAAACAACTATATAATGATGTGTTGAACATATTCCAAGAATTAGCTGCATAAGAAGTAACTGATGATGCTCGACAGAAGATGTCTCAAGAATTAATTAATTTAATAAATATTGATAATTATGTTGCAAAATTAATCGACTTATTGTACAATCTTATTAATAAATATGTTGTAGAAAAGCAAGCTAAAAGCATATGCAACCTGAATCAAAAGGATAAAAGTGATGTTGACCCTTTAGTCGACCTGGAAATTGAAGGTTACCTCATCCGAGAAGTCGTTCTCAAATTTAGATCACAGGTAAACATTATGACCAGGGACACATGGGAAAAATTAGGTAAACCTCTACTTAACGAGTCTAGTATATACTTGAAGTTAGCATATTAAGGACTAATTGAACACATTGGTGTTTGGAAGAATGTCGACACAGCTATCAAAGGCATCAGTATAAAAGTTGACTTTGAAATAATCAATCCTAAAGAAGGATCCAATTCCTTTCCAGCATTAGTAGGCTGACCATGTAAATATGAAGGCATCAATTTCACTAGACAAAGAAAGGATAAAACTTAAAGGAAATGGGAAAAAAATGACCATTCAAATTCATCCATTGCAAGGAGAACAATGGATAGAACCTATAGAAGAAGCAGTCAATGTTCAAAAACTATACCAAATACAAAATAATGAGGATTATGCTGAACCGAACATATATGGAGAACTTCACTTAGGAAACCTAGATTCTATCGGGTATAATTTAGATGCAGAATTATATGATTGGGAGATGGAAAATTAGAAACTGCAAGCAAGGGAATGTTGGACCATCCAAGCCATTGCGAAAAAGAAAACTCAACAATGTTTCTGTGTCTATAATTCCTAAAATATTTGAACAAAAACTTAGAGAGTATCCATCCCTCGCACCAATGAAAAAAGAAACATCAAGTCGACCGTCACTTAGGTATAAAGAATGGGAATCACAAGTCATTCACATAGAACAAGTTTCTAAAAATATAGGTGAGAAGGGTTGACTTCAAAGTCTAGTCAAAACATTTTCAGTACAAGTTGCTCGACGGTGGGATACCCACCAGTAGAGACTACAAACATGGTCGACAACTTCAACGTACTTTGTCGAAAAATTTGGAGGAAAGAAGCTAACAAATCAATCACAAATACCAGTCTTTACACAAGGACATGATCCTGAAAAACACATCATTACATGTGAAAAAGAATGGAAAAGACTGGGATATAAATACGAATGAATATGGCCGTACCTATTTCCATCGACATTAGATGAATTTCCAAAAAAATGGTACAAAATGGAAGAAGCACAAGATGAAACATTCTTATGGACCAAACTAAAAGAAAATTTAATTAAGGACTTCAAATTTATACCTGAAGATGACCTACTAGTCGAAGCTTCGAAGCAAATAAAAACATTTCTAAAATCGACTGTTAATAGTACTTCGATGAAAACTCATAACCGATCAAACTCTTCATGTCACAATATTCAGTTAACAAAAATACCACAGTCGACAAGATTTTGACTAGAAACAGAACATACAAGGGGAAAAAAATTTCAATGGAAATCTGACCATCCTGAAATGACAAGACCTATCAAAACAATATTTAAGGTTGAAAAAACAGAAAAAGACGATCTCGAAAGCTTAATAGCAAAATAATGTCCACCTACATTTTCACAATTTAAAGAAGGGAGTCAAAAAATTAATGAAAGTAAGGCTCCAAAGTGGATGGATGCGAAAATAAAATCAAAAGAAGTCGACATATCCAACGATGAAAGACCAAAAATTGCAAAGATTGGTGACTACTGGAATGAGGAACAATAGCAGAAATAGTCAACTTACTAAAAGAATTTCAAGATGTTTTTACTCATGATTATAAGGATCTAAAAGGACTTGTAGAAGAAATGGGCGAAATAAATATCAACATAAAACCTGAGGTAAAACCTATGAAGAAAATATCGTACAAACTAGCACATAAATACACAGGAATTGTAAAAAAGGAAATCGATAGCATGCTAGTAGTAGGAATCATCTATCCTATTGACCAGTCGGAATGGGCAAGCCCAATGGTTATTCAACCAAAGTAACATGACCCGACGTGACTTAGAATTTGTGTCGAATTTTGAGAATTGGACAAAGTAACACTTACAAACGCATTTTCGACTCCTTTTGCAAAAACAATTCTTAACGAAGTTGCAGCACATGAATGTTACTCATTTACAAATGGTTTCTCGGGATACAATCAAGTACCTATAGCCAAGGAAGACCAAAAGAAAACAACATTTGTATGTGAATTTGGTTCATTTTCCTATAAATTTATGCCATTTGGTCTTAAGAATGCACCAGTTGTTTTTTCACGAATAGTTGTTAAAGCATTTCAAGAATATATATACAAAACAATGGTTGTATATTTTGACGATTGGACAATATATTCTATGTTGAAAGATCATTGTAAATGGCTACGACTTATGCTCGAAAGATGATGACAAATAAAGTTATACCCTAATATTAAAAAGTGTATCTTTGCAACGCCGATAGGAATTTTATTAGGATACATTGTATGTAAAGAAGGTATTAAGGTCAACTTCGCTAAAATTAAAATAATTCTCGACTTAAAACAACCAGTTAATCTGAAACAAGTAAGAATCTTACTGGGCATACAGGGTATTACATAAAATTCATTTGGCACCATTCAGACATGACATGTCCCTTAGAATAACTATTAAAATAAAATCGATAATATGAATGGACCGAAGAATGTGATATATCCTTCGACATTTAAAAAAATACTAGTTGAAGCACCTATTTTACGATTTCTGAATTGGTCGGTAAACTTTCATGTACATATTGACACATCTGGCATAGCAATATGAGCGATATTAACACAACAATGAGATGATGGAATGGACTATCCAATTGTATAATAGTAGCAGAAAACTAAATAAATCCGAACAAAATTACTCAACAACAGAACGGGAAGCACTAGGAATGGTATTTGCGCTTCAGAAGTATCGACACTACTTTCTAGCTAATCCATATGTGTTTTACATTAACCACCAAGCATTAAAATATTTATTTAATAAACCTTTACATCATGGCAGAATATGTTGTTGGTTACTATTGTTTCAAGAATTTGAGTTTGAAGTCGTAGTTCGACCGGGGAAAGCAAATGTGGGACCCGACCACTTGTCGAGAATCGACACATGGGAAGAACTGAATGGAACAGAAGATGACCTACCAGATGCACACCTATTTAGAATTGAATTTGTACCTTCCAAATTAGCAAAAATTTCCCAATCCCCAAAAAACAGACAAGCACCAGAAGGAATGAGCGATAGAAAGAATAAAATCCTAGTACTGAAAGTTGCACGTTATAGTATAATAAATTGGTTCCTCTATAAACTAGGTTTATATGATGACGTATTGCGTCAATTCATTTTTTATCACTAAAGATAAAGTATAATGCATGAAGCACATTATGGTCCAACTGGAGGACTCTTTTAGTCAAACACGACTACTAAGAAAATCCAACAGTCAGGATTATGGTCGTCGACATTAACATTTTAAATTTGGGTGATCAACTTTATAGGACCATTTCCAATACCGGCTAGAAGGACAGGAGCACGATATATTATTACAGCAGTCGAATATGTCACTAAGTGGGCAGAAGCAAAACCTGTCGAACATGCTCAAGTGAGGTAGCCATGAAATTTATATATGAGAATATTATTACTAGATTTGGTTTTATAATGATCTTGATCAGTGATCAGGCGTCACATTTTATAAGCAAAACAATTGCATCTTTGACAGAACAGTTTAAAATTGAACATAGAAAGAGAGCAGCATACCATCCTCAATCCAATGGTGTAATCGAAGCTTTTAACAAAATTCTGACTAGAGGCCTAACAAAAATATGTAATACCGATAAAGATGATTGGGACGAAAAAATTCCTATTGTCTTATGGGAATATAGAACGGTGTACAAATGATCAATAGATCATACACTATTCTGACTTGTTTATGGACTAGAAGCAGTCATCCCTTTGCACTTTCAACAACAAACACCTATAATTGCTGACATATTACACATTGATGTTGAAAATGCTAGGAAAGAACAATTAACACAATTATGTAAGCTATAAGAACATCAATTGATTGCAATACAACACCAAGAGATCCAAAAACAACAGCAAAAATCTTTGCATGATTGAAATATTAAATATAAAACTTGTCTGTTAGGGACCTTACGTTGTTATATAATAGTCGAGCAAAATTAAAACCCAAGAAATTGCATACAGAATGGATGGGACCATACATTGTAAAATAAATCAATGCTAACGGATCAGTCCGACTGAAAACATTACAGGGCAGTGTATTTTGGAAACTTGTTAATGGTGCCCGGCTAAAATGCTACGAAGCATAAAAAAACGGTTGTATAACTGATAACAAAATTTGAAAAAAAAACAAATACTATAAAAACCTAAAAACAAACATGTAGAAAACACTACAAAAAATCAATATGACATGACCTTGGATGAATTCTCATGAATGAAGTAGTAGATTACCATTTGAAAGATATAACCACCAACATCATTGACACGATGAATACCGACCATTCCACCGACATCACCACAACCTCGACACACATCAATATAAATAAGGCCCAACGGTCCAATAAAGTAATAATTATCATTAACATAGGGAGTGCAAAATCTAGCATGCATTAAAAGAACCCTCAACAGACTGTCCTTCACAGTCAAATCTGTCATTAACACAACAATCAATACCTCCATCTACCACACCTCCTCCTGCTCCAATTATTTCCACTATAAATACCACACCAGAGGAGGATCAGACATCATTCTATGAAGAGCTAGAGAATCAGAGCAACCAAAACCCTGAGACCAAGCTACCTATGTGTGAAACAGAGAATTCAACCGACATAATGGTACCCAAGAAGACAACTACAAGATCCGCAATGAACAAAATGAAAGAGCTAGAAAAAGATAGCACTCCTTTGGTACAACGACTGCATAACGTTCGCAATGCGAAATTTATAGAAACATCATGGGAAAGAATATGGAAGGAAATCAAGGACTGGGCATACGAAAAGGAAAAAAATGAAGGAGGAAGCACAAAAACTAAGCGCGAGAACAATCCTAAGCTATATGAATGCACCATTAATGGAAAATTTTGCAGGCACAAAATACATCATTGCACAGTTCATTGTTAGCAGATATCACAACGAAAAGTTTTATTTTGACAGACCTATCGAAATCTCTAGTGACATGATCTACATGCTTGTTGGGTTGTCGAACAAAGGAGAACCGATACCTGTGAGGTCAAACACAGGCCTAGTAGAAAAACTAACAGGAACAGCGGCATGAAAGAATTCAAGGGATTAATAATCAGCCAAATCCAATATACCACACCAAATATAGATGTAAATATTATTTATGCAGGTCTGATAAGCACAAGACAAGGTTCTAATTTAAAAATCGACATGTTAGAAGCAGTGCTAAACGTAGCAAAGAAAGGGAAACTCTACCAGTGGGCAAAACACCTGGCAAAAATAACTAAGCACACTTGCACAAAATGCCAGGAGGAGGGAACCAGAATCGTATATCCTTCATTAATAATTTGGATTGCAATGTACCATATTCGACCAGTCGGAGATCAGGAGTTCAATGAACCAAACAAAATTACCATGTGGAATTTCAAGTCTTTCTCGACAATTATTTTTAAAAACGACAATTATTTTGATTAAAATGTCAATAAATAGAATACATGTAGCATCCTTGACAAAAATGGATATTATTACTTCATGCATATTAAATTCATTTTGTTCAAATACAATAGAAATTATCCCTATTGAAAATTTGTTAATTTTTAATTTTTGAACTGTTCAAATTTTTTTTTCTTTAAAAATGAAAAGTAATATAAATTTATCTAAACTTGTAAAGTTATTAAAGCTATTACGTAGAAAAATTAAACCTAAAAGTTGTACATACCATTTTTAAAGTGCTACTCATTCTAAAACTGCATTTAGCCATTCATTCTACCGCAAGAGCATAATCCCATCAGTGGCCTTCAACATAGGGTCAGATTTATTGGTTGTGTGGGATACATTTTCTTGTTCATCAATACATTTCTTCTCACCTTATGCAATGTATGCCCTACTTTCTCTTTGATATTATAGAATTATGTGATGTTAAATAATGGTGCTTCGTGGGATTCTTTAACAAGCATTTGAGATATTTATACCCTATTTTTTAAACTTGATATAGAACTTATATTCTTTATAAATCAGTGTAACAGAACAAAGCATGGAATCTCCTCTACCTTCAACAAGGTTTTCACTACATGGTGATGAAGATATTGCAATTGGATAATTAAACTCATCTTATCCTGGTCTTTTTGACCTGCAACATTAAGGATAAAAGGATTAGGATTTAGTAATGGTCCTTTCCGAAATAATTTTGAGAGAAAAAAAGTTTTGTTCTAATGAATTTATCATTGAAGTAAAGGTTATAAAAAATTAATCAACAATAGTTGAGTTAGACTACATGAACACATGCTTGAGTTAGTTGTAGATAAACATTCTTTTATTCCCCAAAGAAAACAGTTATGTCAAAGTTTGTGAAAGTTGATAAAATCCCCTTGGAGCGATTGAGCCTATTGTTGACTAGTCATTGCCACAAAGATAATTAACATTTGGATTTTTTTTTCACTGAATCTTGAAAGCCTCACTTAATATATCATATGACCTATTTCCCCACCATGACAGTAAGTAAATTAGATATGTGTGTGTGTGTGTGTGTGTGTGTGTGTGTCCTGAGAGTGGCCCTAAATAGACAAATTCTGGATATACATATATACGATGACTCAAAAATGGTGGTAGACTAGGAAAATGCAGGAAATAATATCATAGCACCCCACCTTCAGCATCTTCTTGCTGAAATACAGAACTTGAAGGCTCAATTTGGAAGGATATCTTTTTCTCAAAATTATAGAGAACCCAACGAAGAAGCAGATACCCTTTCAAAACAGGCTCTTACTTTTCAGCCATGAATGATGTAAATTGAGGAAGTCCCGAATGGGTTTTCAGCCCTACATTACGAAGCAATTTAAACAAGATTGGTTTCATGAAGTTGTACAAGCAAAACCGATGGTTTTTTGCAAAGTTTCTCTATTATGATGGAGGCCATATAAGTTGAACTTTATGTAAGCTCGTCAGAGCAGTTCACATTTATTCAATGAATAAAATGTTTTTTTCTTTGGAAAAAAAAATATCTATATATATATATATTCCTTGGATAAAAAAATGTAATTTTAGTTCATCCGCTGAGAACAAAATTTCATTATGTAGATACACATAGATGTGTATTTAAAAATAGCTAAGAGCTCATATGAGAAAGACCCTAAAGGTATTCACAAAAAAACAAAAAAGGAAACATTGAAGTATTGTTGCCATGTTTCATCAAGTATACATGTAAAAATAAAAAGATCTTTTAACCACCTGTTCATGTGATTTTTCTGCACTGTTCAAGTAAATAGTCCTTTGTCAAAATAATAAAGTTTTGGATAAAATTAATAGCATATCATAGAGTGTATAGGATCCTACAAAAAGAATAGAATGCCAATCATTCTATAAAGGGACCATGGTAGTATTCAAAAATACTACATCTTTATGTTCCTTTATCTTCCAATGCCCCAGGTCCAACTGCAGCCCCTCCTTCAAGGCTTTGTCCAACTGCATGGAAAAGTGTCAAAAGTGTTGATAATATCATTAATGGAAGATAAAATGTTGTCAAGTCTTAAATTTCTGAAATTTTAAGTTCCATTTTTCCAATTGATAACATTCATCGAACCTCCACAAACATTAAGAGTTATGCACCCTTTCTCTGCTGCAAAAATGAGGGGAATTTTAAGGCTCAAAAGTTTTGCAAAATTATTTTTGCCTTCCCCTAGACCCACTATCATTTCAAAGAAGTGTGTCTCTGAGAGAAAAAGCATTGCTCCTCCCCCATAAGAATTATTTTGTGTTTCCCCATCAAAAACACCCAAGGGACCAACTTATGAATTTCCACATCCAACACCTCCCTCTGTCTAGCAACTTTGATATGTTGTGGAAAAGCAGTCAGAATACCACAAGAAAGAAATTTTGATGTATTATTACATTTTGAAATGAAAATATTGATTCATTTTTACAAGTAATAATGAAGGTTTTAATATTTTGGTAGACCTTCAAAGTAAAATAGGACCGTGGCCTTCAAATTTGATCCCTACTCCCAAACTTCTTAGATGGCAGAATCACGCTAGCAAACGCTTCACATGCATGGCATTCACATACGTATTGAAATCATTATGCACAACTCCAAATTTTTAATGCGTTCAACACAGCTTCAATAATGACTTCAACGCATCAACAATTGAACCATTGTCTCCAACACAGCAATGATGCACAGTCTTAGCTTTAAAGACAGGGCTCAAGTCTGGAAATATGCTTGAATTTTTCTTTATGTTCCAACATAATTGTAGTGAATTTGTACTATGAAATATCATCGCTAGATGGAATTCGATGCTCATGAAAGGGTTCAACACTCAACTCAGATTTCAGCACGTGACACTGTTTAGTCACAAATATAATACAAGCAAAAATGGTAATAGAGAGGCAAACAAAATGAAATCCTTATGGAATACACAGATTGGAAAGACATATTTCACACCAAGAGGATATGAGTTATTATTAATCCATGGGAAACCAAGTATGTGGGCAACCAGATTGAAGGATATGTGATTGCAAATAACAATTAAAGCATAGAATGACACAACTCTTACAAAAAAACACCACGCAGAAAGACAAGATGGTACAAAATGAGGTGCATAAATAACATAGCTCAACCACAACTCAATGATTACATAGAATTTCAAATGTGTAGCTCTTCGTTCTCATGCCGATGCCAAGCATCAATCCTCATGTACAAATTACAACAATCAAGGCAACAGATGAAGTTCTCACCGTCCTAAGAACAAGGCATGCTTTGATACTACTATTAATTTTCCCATTAGGGAAAATAGAGAAATCTGCTAAACATAATCCAAATACACAATGAATCATAGACACAAAGATGATGGAATGAAATTACACTACATTTCATTAATATATGCACATATATATACAATCATATGTGACCCTTGTATTTGTATTCAAAGGATTCTTTTGGACTTCTGAAGGTGGTTGTTCACCTTCACCTACTCTCAGAGATTAGGTTTTAACACATACTTCGATTTTCTCACTTAGTCCTAGGTTTTAACACATAGTGATATCTAAGGCATAGTAAGTGGAGCCAAAAAATAAAATATGATTTATTGAAGGTTTAGTACCATACCAAGCTTCATATGGGTTGATTCCATCTAAGGCTCATGTGGGTGATCAATTCCTTAGATAGACAACTATACAAGTTGCTTCTACCCAACATTTTGTGTTGAAGCCCTTGAAATTAAGTACAGTTCTTTCCATACCCATTAGAGTTTGATTCATTCTTTCTATGAGCTCATTCTATTGTGGAGTATAAGAGTTTGTCAAGTGCATTTTGATTCCATTTTTCCTACAATGATCGTTAAATTCATTTGAAGTGAATTCTCCCCCATTATTTGTTCTCAGTATGACAATTCTTTCTTCGATAGAATTTTCAACCAACACTTTAAAATGTATAAACTTTTCAAAAGGATTGTGATTTATCCTTCAAAAAAATATACCCAAGTTATTCTTGTAAAGTCATCAATAGAAATAATGAAGTACCTATAGCCACCAAAATTTGATTCCAGAAGACCACAAATTTCATTATGTATAAGTTTCAAACACATGTTTGGTCACCATGTACTTGGGTAAAAGGGATCTCTCTTTTGTTTGCAATTATGCATACTTCACACTTTGAAGTTTCCTTTTTGAATATAACAATCCTTTAACCATATCCTATGTTTTAAGTTTACTTAGGATTTCAAAGTCTCAATGGCCAAATATATAATGCAGAAACCTTAAAGAGTTAGAGTTACAGGACAAGTTCAATGATGTTGCATATCCTCAAAAGTTTTATATCTCCATAACCCCTTAGCAATGTCTTGAAGTCGTTATTTAATGATTCATTTTTTATCCATCCATATTTCATAATGATTTGATTACCTCCTTATCTAATAAGGACTAAGGAGAATAAATTGTTTTTAAAATATGGAATATGCCAAACATTGGTAAGTAGTTACACTTTTCCAATTCCAAGAAGAAAGAAATGGGTTAATCCTTTTCCTTAAGGAGTATGGGTTAAATCATCGCCAAATATATTGGATTAAGTTCCATGTCCTAATAAGTCCAAAATAATCTTTTATGTAGCACATATGTTGTGTAGCCTCTATATCAAGTATCCAATAATATTCATACTCCTTTCTCATTTGTTTGTTAGTGGCAACTGAGTCTGCAAAATCCAATTAATGATTGGCTAGATCAACACATATTCATTATCTTGAGATTTATTACCTTCACACTCAGCTAAAGTGGAAGAATTTGACTTCAAATGTGATTTGGACTTAAAATTTTGCTTATGTTGAGGCAAATTTTAAATTCTTGTTCTACAATATTCTGCCACGTGGCCAAGGTAGATACACCTTTTTCACTTGATTAGAGTTATATTTTCACCTTCTCCTATTCTTTGGAGTTATATCTCATTTAATATTGTTGATTTTGCTTAATATGCCCTCTTCCTTGGTTTCTACTATGACCATGAATATGCTCTTGATTATTGAATCTTCCTTTACCTATAAACTTTCATTGTGTGTGCCTCTTCCTATTGAAGTTATATTGTATGTACCCATTCCTCTTGTACTTTCATTGTAGGTGCCTCTTCCTATTGAGATTTCACCTTTTCCTGAGTTGGTAAATAAAAGATCTTTGCCATAGGTATTCATTTTACCAAATGTTTTGTCATATTAGATCAATAGATCACTGAGAGAGTCAAAATCTTGATTTTCCATCTTGTTTGTGATTTGCAAAGTTTCCAAAATTTTTTGATAAAATAGCGGCAGACCTTTGATCAATATGGAGGTCATTAAACTTTCTTCTACATTCTTCAACCCACATTTTCCTATTTCAAGACGGATGGTTTTTAAATAAGAGTAATCCAAAACATATCCTCCTTCAACTGAACTTTGTTTAAGACACTGTTTGTGGAGATCAACCTGTTTTGATTCAAGTTAAGTGTCAAACATGTTTTTGAAGATTTTCCATGCATTCCAAGCATCAATTGCATTTTATATGTGGATAAAAATTTCATCTATGACAGAAGATCTTAAAATTGTGAGTGACTATTCATATTTTAATTCCCAGTTCTCTAGTTCCCAAGAATCATTAGGATTAGTAGGGGATTTATCATCACTACAATTATCTTTCCATAACTAAATATAAATTAAGGTGTTTTACATATGTTGACTCCAAGTATTATAACTCTTGGGTCCATCAAATTTATCAAAATATATGAATAAATTTACCAGTTTAGACATGATGATTTGTGTTACCACTTGCAGAGAATCAAAGAATGAAGAGTCTCAAGCACAATAATTATGCACACACTACAAAAGAGTACTATAGGGGCTCGACCTTGACCCTCTTATAACCTCGTAAAAAAAATTGGTAATAGAGTATTTCGTTGCAATATTATCAAATTTTTAATGTTAAGGTAGAAATTTGTTTCATCTTCATCAAACTTTCCAAATTTGACACAAATATCATAATACAAAGTGAATGTGCCCCTCCTTTCAAAGTGAACAAAATTTTCTATGCTTCAATTACAATATGGAATGAAAATTTAACCCCCCTTAAAGTAGAAAATTCTTTGAATTTTAAACCAAAATTTCAAATTTCATTAATCATATAACTTCTAAAAATAAAGGCATAAAGCAAATTTCACCTTTAAAAAAAACTCCCTTTTCACTTTTATACAAAAGACAATTTTCAGCTTTATATAGCATGGGGTCTCATACACCAAATTGGTGTCTCACTTGGCGGTGACCTTAAAAATAGATTATTATTATTATTATTATAAAAAAACATACATATCCTTACTTCTCCACATCTTTTTAATAGCATAAAATGAATTTTAAAACGCTTTTATGCCAAACAGATACCCTTTTGTTTTATGTCATTAAGATATCGAAATAATGGTGCAAATACTTTGCATTACATGTTTAAAATAATCTTAGAAACTTTGTTCCATCTCCTCATAAACCATAAACTTTTAAATATCTTTGGTAGTCTCTGTTCTCCTAAGATTTTGCACCTGACAACACTAGCTATTTGGAGAACAAAGGATAAAATTGGGGTTGTGAAAAAAAGGTCACTGTATAAAAGGGAAAAAAAGGGCACTGTATAAAAGGGAAAAAAAGTCAGTTAGATAAAATACTAATCTCAATAAGTCCAAAATAGTGTAATCAAGGTTTTTGAATCCATTCCTACAGTTGAAATTGTAATTCCAGCAACCCAAATTGCAATTTCAATGACTTCCCCATTGTCGAATTCTAGCAAAAACCTTCAAAGAAGGAGCAAACCATTTCTATGTTTTATGAATTGATATATGGTTTGATTATGAATAATATCATAATTTATTAAATCTTCGGGGGGAGTGAGTGCATGAGTTCCTGCAGATCGGATGCATGAGTGCCTGGTGTAGATCACGTGAGTGCTTGCAACAGCAGGTTGCGTGGGAAAGGAGCGTAGCTAAGTGTGATCCTGCTTGGGTGGGTGGATTGCAAGGGTAGGCTAGGGCGTGGATCCTGGAAAGGAATATCTCGATCGGATCTTATCTTTGTCAGCATTCATGGATCCTCTAGATCCCTCGCCGGAGGAGCAAAGAGGTCTCCTAGAGGTTGCTTTCCGGGCTCTGGTTGACTCCTCGCCTGATCCGGTGTCTGAATGCCAGGATTCTAGCTTTGTGAGGCGGGCGCCCGTCCCCTACATTCATATCATGTTGGTAGCTTCTGAAATGAAGGCCCTTTCCTTGAGTGAGAAGGGTCTAATAGGTCAATTCATTAGGATCTGGCCCTCTCTGAAAACCATGGATCTTTGGATCTCAAAGAACTGGCTGCCCTTGATCTCTAGAGGCTTGCAACATTGCTTCTACAGAAAAGGTTATTTTGTTTTTCTGTTTGAGAACAAAGATGACAGGGATCTCATCTTTAGGAGCGGGCCTTAATTCATGGGGTCGAGAGGTATATCTTAACCACTAGACTTTATACTTTGACCCAGAAAAAGACATCCCCTCAGCAGTGCAGGTGTGGGTTCACCTTCCCCATCTTCCTCTACATTGCTGGAACAACGAGGCCCTCCAAGCCATTGGAAATACCCTTGGAAAATACATTGACAAGGCAAAGCCAAAGGGGCCATTATTTGCATGTGCAAGGATATGTGTGGAAGTTGATTTAGAGAAAGGCTTGCCGAAAGAAGTGAATATGTTCATGGATGGATGGGAATATTTGCATAAGGTCGCCTATGAGAAGCTACCATTCAAGTGTAGAAAGTGCCATGAATATGGTCACTTCGTCAAAAGATTCCCTAAATAAGTAATAGATGAACCTAGGAAAAGTCAAGAAAAAGGATGGTAGCAGGAAAAAAGGGGGAAGAAGGCAACAATGATCATCATCCAGGAAATTTCAAAGAGTAGGATACTACCGCCAAGGATATGTGCAACAAAAATCCATTCATAGCTCTTCACATTGAAGAGGAAGAAATCCCCGTAGCAGATATCACTCCAGAGGGAGAAGAAATGGAAGAAGGTGGGGAACAAGATCCAAGCACTCTTCCAAATGGAAAAATCAAGAGGTTAGAGAATGCTCTCGTCGGATCTTCCTCCCCATGTGGTTCTTGGGTAGATATGGTAAAAAAAAGTAGACCAAATATGAGGGTAGAGTCCCTAGGCTAGTCCTCTTCGCAAGGATCTCAAGAAATCCTAAATCAAGCTCCACCACCATCCATAAGTGGAAGAACAATGCACAGGCATCATAGGGAGCAGAAAGAGAAATTGAGCTCGGGAGGCATATGAGCATTGAGGAAACTAGGCTACATCAAAATACCAAAAGTGTTGGAGGGTCAAGAGCGGATAGCAGGTCTCGAGTAGGACCTCAAATGTCAAAGAAATAATTATCTTTATCTCTTGTAATTGTAGAGGTCTGGGGAGCACACACAAAGTGGAAGTTATTAAAAATATGATAAGATCTGAGAAACTTGACATTCTGATGATCCAAGAGACAAAAATAGCCGAAGAAGGGGTAATGGCCCTATCTTGGCTTCATTGGCGTAATTACCAAGGGAAATCAATAAGTTCCAAAGGGGCTTCAGGAGGAATCGTCACCTTTTACAATGCTAAAAAATATGCTGTGAAATTAGTAAAGGAATCCAATCACCGGCTCCTCACTGAATTGCAGTGTAGAGAAAAGCTAGAATCCATCTTCGTCTTTAATATATATAGGCCAACGCATTATAGGGATAAGTTGATATTCTGGGAATCTCTCAATATGTTGAGCGAGACCTTAGAAGTAAAAGACTCTATTCTTATTGGGGACTTCAATGCCACCAAATCTCAGTCAGAGAAGAGGGAGGGCACTATTGTTAGAGACCCATTCAGAGAAAAATGGAAGATCTGATGGCTGACCTAGATATTCTAGATCCCCCTCTCAAGAATGGGAAATATACCTGGAGCAAAAAAAGATCGGGCCCCATTCATATTGCTGCAAGACTTGATAGGTTTTTGTACAGCTCCTCCTTCCTTCAAAGGGATCTGATCCCTTCTTATCTAATCCTTCTATCTGCTACTTCCGATCATAAGTTGATCTTCTTGTCTCTAACTCTCTTTGAAAATAGGGGCCCTATCCCTTTTCATTTCAACCCTCTCTAGTTGCAGGAAAAAAAGACTATGGAAATCATTCAAGAGGCTTGGAACTCCAAGATCCTTGGCTCTCCTAGTTATATATGGGAGTCAAAGTTAAGATCTACCAAATCTGCTCTTAAAATTTGGGCTAAATTTTCTTTCAAAGGACTTGCATTTCAAAAGAAGCGAATTCAAGATGATCTGGCTTCTTTCCAGAAAAAGAATGGAAGAAGAAGATGTGACCATGCTTTCTCTAAACCATGAAAAATATTTGAATCTGAGAATGCTAAGGGCTACTAGGCAGGAGGAGGAAGAGTTAAGGCTGAAATCCATACAACTATGGTTGAAAGAGGGTGACAGCAATACAGGTTATTTCCACAATCAATCTGTAACGTCCCCGACCCTCTGACCGGCGAAGAGGATGCTACCTAACAATCAAAAAACCTCTAGGCAACTAGCCCCATGAACAAGAACATGCATTTAATGCTGAAATAAAATGGTTAAAACATAAAACATGATAAGATGCATACTTACTCAACATACATAGTGGAAGCAAACATACATTCAGGCATTCAACATGTTCATCATAGTTCATTAGACATCAAATATAATTGCAGGAAATAATACTCATCTTATAAAGAAGTCGTCCCGCAACCAGCTACGTCGCTGCAACATTCCACCCAACCATAGTCCAGCATGCTCATCAATCTCTCAGCAACACTGCCACCCCTGAGCTGGGCATGATTCCCCAAGGAATAAGGGTCTAAGCAGACTTACTCATAGCCAAGGTACACCAATCATAGCCAAGCCCACATAGTATGGTTTATTAGGCTATCGAGGAGCTGGGAGAAGCTAAATGCTAATCTGGTGAGCTCATGGAAGAGCTAAGGATGCCTACACCGGAACTAGCCTAAACTCTAAGGCACTCACACACACCCGACACCAAGAATCAGTCCCTTCTCTGCTTCACAGTCCCTCAGGCCCTGACTTCCCTTTCCAGTGCTCTTTCAGGGTTGTGGAGAAGAAAGCCATCCCTCTAACTCTCTTTGTGTGGTTCCCAAACCTAGGTTTCTCAAGCATACCCATCCTTCAATCCCACTCCACACAGTCTGAAGACCAACCACTGCATGCATGCAGAAAAACAAGCACTTCACAGCTTGGATAGGGGAAGACAAATCCCTGAATCGTTCTTGGCCCTATCGTGGCCAAAATAATTCCATAGCAACCTACAGCAACCCAAGTTGCAAGGGAAAACACGGCCAACAAAATGTGAATGAGACCACAGCCAACACAACGTAGGTACTCACAGCAACCACCGATCAGGGGAAGAACAACATCCCCTGGTTCATGATGAAGTAATAGGACATTACACAGTCCAGACACAACCAGCAACGTGGGAAAACAATGGTTCCCTCTCAACAATGAAGCCACGGCACATTTACACAGTCGACAATGGGGGAGTAAACACAGACTCTCTGCGTAATCAGGAAAACATATCCACAGACTAACAATCGGTGAGGTAAAGGAGGACCAACCAAACCCCCCACATAGAATTGTGAGTCCTTTTTATCTCTGCCCTATGTGAGGAATGAACAGCCCACGAATAGAGAGAGTGGACAGAATGATTGGTATCCCAAACAGCACATGAGGAAACCACTCCCAACCCGTGCGTGTGACTAAACCAACTGGTGGAGAGTGCGTGGGGGCAAGCCTGCCACCCACCACTACCCAGCAAAATAACTACCCTCAACTAACATCAGGGTTCTTGAATGAGTGGCTGACACATGGATTTTCCCCAATGGCTCCCACGGGTTAGACAAAGCCCCCCCTTAACCTTAGGAAATCATGTCATTTTCATTTCACGTTGCACCATCGTAGTTGGATGTAGGTTTATTGTAAATGAATGTGCATATTTACATGATGCAAAAAATATTATGTGCCAGATAGCATGACATACCATTGGCAACGATCCCAATTGTCGAAACATAACACAACCAAATTGATGGTGAGGATTTTTCCTTTAGCTCCACACCATGATTAATTACAACATATACATCATGTATCTTTTAATGTAACCAGGGTGTTACAATCCCATCCCCCTTGGAATAACACCGTCCTCGGTGTTCCAATACATAGGAATACATATACCATTTGCACATCAAAATTTTGCAGATCTGTCCCACGTTCAATTATTTACTTGAACTTTCAGGACCAAGCCCCTCGGCTTCCACGAGCTTCTCTTGTTGGTTCTCAGCTTTCGGCTCATCCCCAAGTCTAGGAACTTTTCTGTATCTTGAGTGTCTCTCCAAGATTTTCTTGGGTCTTGGAAATTGTTTGAAGAAGACTTCCAGCCAAGTCCAACAGCTTTTGGTCGGCTGCCATGATCAATGTGCACTACTGGATTTCACTTTTCTCACCTATGAAATGCATCATTGAAATTCTGTTAGACCAAGCATAATATAGGCTTTAAAATCAGTCAATTAATTGCCCAATTGGCATGACAATCCAAGTCTCATCAAGGATACTTTCATATTTTTCATGCCTTCCCAACAGGCACATGAGCTCATTCATGTCCATTCTTAGGTAGGGATTTAACTATTCCAACATTCACAATTTACTTTAAGAAAATACACACATTCTATTTTCATTCATACATGCATTCAACAATCTTTTGTTTTCACAATGCATAAGTATAATCAAAAAGGAAAGAGAGAGCAGCAAGAGTTTTTCCCCTCTTTGTCTTGTCCCATCCTGGAACCCACACCACCGTTGTGGTTTTCATGTTCTCGGCCTCTTTCACTTCACCGTGAATGCTGGACCAATCCCTCTTGGTCATGACACTTAGTGTCTCCATTCTATTTCATACCTCTCAACCATGGAGCCTCCTCACATGGTTTGTCTCGGCTACAAGGAACTTCACCATCTCACTAGCACCTTTTTCATCACTGCTCATTCTGAGCTCTTCAGGACAGTCACATGTCCACATGCACCCCTAGGATGCTTTCATAGTCCTCGCTTCCAGCGATACCTATATTCAAACATTGAATAAATTCACATGTTTAGTTTATTCTCATCAATTTTTATCTCTTAAACAAGAGCTTAAAACATCATAACCAAATCATATACACATGTATATTCATAAGCAATAAATTGCAAAATAATTCAATACTTATTTGTATTGTGTGTTTCCTCTTTGGTCCACAAGATCCTGCTTCACCTTGCAAGCCTTGGGATTGCCTATGGACTTGGATGTTAGGTCAGCATGTAGGCTGCTTCACAACATCCTTTTATATATATCAGGCACAGTCAATCCAACCTACAGTTGGGTTTATCATACCATCCAACCAAGCTAATACACTGCTAGGTTTACCAGGATACTCAGCCAAGCCAGCTAACAGTTTGGTTTATCAGACTATAGGTAGTCAAGCCAACACTGTGTTGTTTCCACAATTTCCACAACATCAAATAATTACACAGTCAAGCCAACCTTCAGTAGGGTTTATCAGACCGTCAACAAATCACCTGCACTTATATAAACAATACACTTATATCAACAATGCACTTATATCCACAACCAATCAACCAATCCAACGCAGTTGGGTTTATCAGGCCATCAACAATAACACATGCACTTATATCAACAATAAACGACCATTTCCAGGTCCAGGATCTACTATGGATCCCCGAGCATATACTAGCCCAACATCTCCTTCCAGTACATTTTTATGCCGACTGGGAAGGAAACTTTATCATTACCATTTCCAGGTTTCATTTCCAATGGTGAGCTCTAATTCCACTACCCCATAAAACACAAGAAACCACCCCCTTCTCTTCTCTCCAGTCCCTTGAGAATGTCTCCTTCTCTGTGCTCTTCAGTAGGAGGTAGGATGAGCCCAAGCCATTGTCCATTTAGTGTGCAACACCATACTGTATCTGTTTAGCCTGATAACACATGCAATATAAGCAACTCATCAGTGTTATTGTTCTAAAACTATAATCACATTTCATATCATTCACTATCAAGTATTGAGACACCAGGAGTGTGTCCACTTCCTAGGGTGTAATCAATATTGAAAAACCCTTGCATGACCCAACATCGGGAAAGTGTGCACCCCTTTCCGATGTAAACCATGTAGGCCCTATTCATACTCAAGCAATCTGTCATAATGGAAATAAAATCAAAACATGCTCTACATATTGAATTTAACAATTTGACATGCATATTCTTAGCTAGGGTCAGAGAACACTTATCCATTTGTTGAGGCAGTATTCCTTTGTTAAGGAGGAATGGGGGCTCCCTTCTCTGAGTTGACAGTCCCTTGGTTTGCCATCCCAACTCCTTTTCACATTTCATATTCACACATGTCTTACCGACATAATCCATACCATTTCACTCATGTTGCTTACCAAACATGTAGTACAGATGAGACATTTCCAAAATGTCCCATGGAGTTTCACCCGAAACCCATTTCCAAGATAGGGGAAAACCTCCCCATGAAGTTTGGCTCCTGCAAGCCATCACACATGGTCTTCCTACAGTGTGTACCCCTGGCACATCCATCAAGTAGCCAAAAATTCAATCATTATCTGATAATACATTCCAAATTGATTGTTCCATAACCAAGCAATGACATTTGTAATTAAATTCACTAGGAATTTGCAACTCTGTCTACAACGGAAATTGATTTGCTTAGCAATGAGGTGATCCTCATTTGTGGGTCTCTTGTAAGCAACACCACTATGCTCACTATGATTTTATGCTTACTAGCATAACATGAACACCCACTTACAATGCGTCTTCCTGACACAATTCTATGCAAGCCAATAGTGATTAGTAGTTGTCAGCAATTTCTCAAATTTGTAATTTACAAATTTAAATTCACAACTCATTTTGCATACAAACTATTTTCACAGCCATGAGACTCTTCTCATGAGGTTTGGCTCTTTCACATGGTAGATTTCAGCCTTTGTCGTGGTCTTACCCACATTGTCATGCCCCAAACAATCTATCTGGAACCTAAACTTCAATCAGCCAAACACTTGGTAAGTATTGATGCATATAACTTTTTCATTACTGCAACAATCACTGAAGCATTTTCAGAATTATAGAATTCAAATACTTCCATCTGTTAATCACGTCAATATTACCAAAACTCATTTACTTCACGCAATCATTATCATACTAAAATTTCAAGGTATAGTCACATCATTTATGGAAATTAAATGAATTGTGTAGATACTCCTTACTTCACAAGCGTATCATTGTACCACCTTGCCCGTCCATAGAGAATTTTCGGCAGCCAATTGATCATGACTACCCTCTTCATGCACTTACTATCCTGCATTCATAACAGCTCTTGAAATGGATCCAAAATTGTCATCAATTCATCATTTCAGCCATTAGTTATTCATAATAACATGTGCACTATCTCTATGCATTCATGCATTGCATCACAACATTTGCACCCATACTTATGTATGCATATCTACAACATTTACTCATACTTTTCATATGCATCCATTCAATGCATAACTACAAGATTTATAAAACCTTTTAATGCATATCCACTGAATGCTACCTTGCATTGATTCAGGAATACTTATGCATTCAAACATACCATGCATGGCCTAACCATGACTACTTCATATAGGATGCATTGCTATAATCAAGACCATCAGTACTTCCTTTATTTGGCCTAACCATGACTACTTCATATATGATGCATTGCTATAATCAAGACCATCAGTACTTCCTTTCTTTGGGTTACTAAGCTCACAACAACACATACAAGCATGACACATTTTTGTATGAATGCAGGCTAGATTTTAAATACCCACATGATATGAGATCTCTTGCGTTTTCCACTGCATGCAATTGTCATAATTGAACCCTTACCTTCATGGGTCCTACTTACACCCTTGACATTACCAGTTTGGTTGGTCTCTTGCAGGAGATTGCAGAAATTGCTTACCAACTTTTGATTCTGGACTTGTTGCCTTATCCCTTTCTCCATAGGGTTGCTAGTCACATTCGTCAGCATCAGCAACATATTCAGCCATGTCCATGTTTTCATTGGTTTTTCCACTAATGCCAACACCAATGCAATAATTATCATTAGTGGCTCATTATAAATCTATAATTCTCACTATTCTTACCAACATGTAATATCCTATGCATGCAAGGCATATCCTCATACATTTCATGTATAAAACTTGTAATCATAATTAGCAAGACAGGGTTTAAGGAAATTTCCCTTTTCAATTCCCTCATCCTTGCATGGAACTCCTCTTCCACACAACAGCTGGTTTGACTTCATGGTCTTACTACCTCTAGGCATGCAATTCCTGGATTTGTCCATATTGACAGCAGCACTTTTCTTTTCTAAGCAATCACTAGCACTTTGCTGCTCCGCATTCAAATTCTGGTGACGCTACCTTGTTCCCTGTTGGATAAGCTTTCCAATGCCTATCCACATGCTTCATTCTAATCTCAGGTGTGAAAACCACACCACTTCAAAAATGATGATTTTTACCAAATGTATTCTGGTCTAAAATGTTAACTTCAACCACCTGGAATTTTCTTCTTTTTCAGCCCTATAATCCACTAACAGTCTGCTGAAATCCACTGAAAAACAGTTGGAATTTGCTCAGAAAAATTCCACTTCGAAAAACCCAAAATTTCCCTTTTCAGATCGGTCTCTTTCCCACTAAAACTCCGACATTTTGGCGATTTAAACAACAACTTCTTCCAGCGCTCATCAGTGACCCTAACACTAACATTTTCCACTGTATCATTTCCTCAGTCACCTAAGCTTCCGAACTATTTATGGGCACCTCCAGAGACCTTTATCGACGATTGGGACCAATAAGCACTACCGCATCGCCATATCAACGATCGATTCCATTATACATCGGGCGGCTAGTTCTCTAGGCTTCCACAATGGTAGCCAATGAATTCTCTATGTTTTTCATGGCCATAACCCTGTCGGCTGTTGGAGCAACTAGAAACTGTTGCATTGGATGGTTAGTCTCATAGACATCTGCAACGGCGGGTAGCGTTCTCACTGTGGTGTCCGTGGTTCACAAACCTGTCAGTGGATCGGAGCAATTATCCACTATGTTTCGGCAATCCAAACCTGAATGGGTCTGTTGTATCGGTGACCCAAACCACTAAACCCTCCAACATTGTGGTGATCAAACAGTAAATTTTCCTCCGATGTGTCGAGGATCGGAGCGTTACCTACCACAACATTGGCGGTCGTAACAACTAACCACTCGCTCATCGGACGGTTAGTTTCATAGTCACCTGCAACGGTGGAAATCCAATCAACTGTGGGTTCTACGGCCATGCACCCCGTCGATGGTTAAAACCTCTGACCGTCAAGAGGATAGTTCACATGACAGCCACAATGGTGGATTCCTGAACAACTAAATCCTTTCGATGATGTTCATCGGTGGTCCGATCTCCTATCATTTTCCGATGTTTTCTTCACTTAGGAAAATTTTCACAAATTTTCTTTCTTGGCATCGGCTCTTCAAAGAACTAAGTTTCGCTGACATTTTGGCGGCCTTCGAGAGATCCCCGCTGAAATTGTGGCTCTTCCTTCAACTAATAATTATCGATCCACTTCACTAGACTTCGGCAGCTTGATCCTCTACTCATCAGCAATCAGAGCTCTAAGCACTTATGTATCGAAAATCTTTAACTTAAACACTCTGCGGCGTCGGTGACCTGAGCACTATCAGTAGTCAAAAGCTCTAACCGTCGGAGTGATAGTCCCATTGATAGCCACAACAGTGGACTCACAATTGACTAACTCTTTCAACTTCCATCGGTGCTCAAGACCACTAAGCGCTATGTGTCGGTGATCGGAAGTTGAAAGCTCTAACCATCGGAATGCTAGTCCACATGGTAGCCGCAACGGTGGATGCATGAACAACTAATTTCTTTCGATGTCGTTCATCGATGGCTCCATCCTCTAAATATTGTCGATGATTCCGACTAAGTGAGCCAGCATTTCGACGGTTCTGTCATCTAAATCCCGCCAATCTGCGCTCCAATCTTCTAACTTTTTCATATCACCAATGGGCTTAGACAAATTTTTAAATTTTTAAATTTTTTGAAAAATTTTCTTCTTCTTCTTCTCCGCGTCGGCGCCTTCGTCCTCTAACTTTCTCTGACGACGATGACGTTTCAGTGAACCCATCATCTAATTTTTGCCAATTCATTCAACCATTCTGTCGACGTATCGGCACCTTGATCATCTAATTCTCGTCGACGCTTCGGTGATCTTTCACCTTTTTCCCGCTGCCGCATCAGCGGTTCCATCACCTAATTATCGACGATCCGAACAATGAATTATCATCATAATTCCGGCGATCTTTAGCTATACGGAGCTGACGTATCGGCATCTACATCTTCTTTCTTCCGCCGATCGTCGACAACCTTGGAACTTCGCCGAATTTCAAAATTTTCAACACTTAGAAGATTTTCTCTTCAAGTCTTCTTTCTGCCATCGCTGTCGGCGACTCCACTAACTATCGACGGTCTCATCAACTATCCTTCACCAATGTTTGATGGTCGATATCGAAGGATCCTTCAACTAAATTGATCTGGCATTTCGGCAGTCTTCAGTTGATCTCCGCCAAAACTGCAGCTCCACCTTCCACTATCCTCTGTTGATGGCCGACGAATACTTAGAAAAAATTTCTGCAATTTCTTCCTCCATTGTCGTATCATCGATAGTTCCCTCAGCTATACTTCACTGACGTTTCGGTGGTCTCTAGTGATCTCCACTGCTGGGGTATGTATTGGACGGATGTCAGACTAATCTTTCCGCCTCATCAGAATGGCTTCCCACTAAGACTTCCGATGAGCCGACAGCTTGACACTTAGAAATTTTCAAAAATTCTTTTCCGCCTGCCCCTCATTGGATGGCCTTTTGACTACGCTTTCTAACGTATCATAGGAGTTTCCCACTTAGTCCTCCGATGATCCGATGGTTCTGGAACTTAGAAAATTTTCTGAGAATTTTCTATCATAAATTCTGATCTCTGTTGGGAAGAAAGCTACCTGCCTCTTCTAATTGATTTTTCATGGCCCTCTAAGGCCCAAATGCTGCAATCATGGCTCTATCACTACATCTTCATGGTCCATTCAGGCCCATGCTATAACCAAAGCTTTGATACCATACTGTAACATCCCCAACCCTCTGACTAGTGAAGAGGATGCTACCTAACAATCAAAAACCTCCAGACAACTAGCCCCATGAACAAGAACATGCATATAATGCTGAAATAAAATGGTTAAAACATAAAACATGCTAAGATGCATAGTTACTCAACATACATAGCAGAAGCAAACATACATTCATGAATTCAACATGTTCATCATAGTTCATTAGACATCAAATATAATTGCAGGCAAGAATACTCATCTTAGAAAGAAGTCATCCCGCAACCAGCTACATCACTGCAACGTTCCACCCAACATAGGCCAGCGTGCTCATGAATCTCTCAGCAACATTGCCACCCCTGAGATGGGCATGATTCCACAAGTAATAAGGGTCTAAGCATACTTACTCATAGCCAAGGTACACCAATCATAGCCAAGCCCACATAGTAGGGTTTATCAGGCTATCGGGGAGCTGGGAGAAGCTAAATGCTAAGATGGTGAGCTCATGGAAGAGATAAGGACGCCTACACTAGATCTAGCCTGACCTCTAAGGCACCCACACGCACCCGACACCAGGAATCAGTCCCTTCTCTGCTTCATAGTCCCTCAGGCCCTGACTTCCCTTTCCAGTGCTCTTCCGGGATTGTGGAGAAGAAATTCAGCCCTCTAACTCTCTATCTGTGGCTCCCAAACCTAGGTTTGTCAAGCATATCCAGCCTTCAATCCCACTCCACACAATCCGAAGACCAACCACTGCATGCATGCAGTAAAACAAGCACTTCATAGCTTGGATATGGGAAGACAAATCCTTGAATCGTTCTTGGCCCTATCATGGCCAAAATGATTCCACAGCAACCTACAGCATCCCAAGTCGCAAGGGAAAACACGGCCAACAAAATGTGAATGAGACCATATCCAACACAACGTCGATACTCACAGCAACCACCGATCAGGGGAAGAACAACAACCCCCGGTTCACGATGAAGTAACAAGACATTACACAGTCTAGACACAGCCAGCAACATGGGAAAATAGTGGTCCCCTCTCAACAATGAAGCCATGGCACATTTACACAGTCAGCAATGGGGGAGTAAACACAAACTCTCTGCGTAATCAGGAAAATGTATCCACAGACTAACAATCGGTGAGGTAAAAGAGAACCAACCGAACCCCCCACATAGAATCATGAGTCCTTTTTATCTCTGCCTTGCGTGAGGAATGAACATCCCATGAACAGAGAGAGTGGATAGAATGATTGGCATCCCAAACAGCGCCTGAGGAAACCACTCCCAACCCGTGCATGTGACTGAACCAGCTGGTGGAGAGTGCATGGGGGAAATCCTACCACCCACCACTACCCAGCAAAATAACTGCCCTCAACTAACATTAGGGTTCTTGAATGAGTGGTTGACACATGGCTTTTCCCCAATGGCTCCCATGGGTTAGACAATCCCCCCCCTTAACCTTAGGAAATCATGCCCTTTCATTTAATGTTGCACCGTCGTAGCTGGATGTAGGTTTATTTTAAATGAATGTGCATATTTACATGATGCAAAAACTATTATGTGTCGAATATCACAATATACCATCGGCAACGATCCCAATTTCCGAAACATAACACAACCAAATCAATGGTGGGGATTTTGCCTTTAGCTCCACACCACGATTAATTACAACGTATATATCATGTATCTTTTAATGCAACCGGGGTCAAAACCGGGGTGTTACACAATCAAAAGTTAGATTAAGCTCTAATACAATTAAAGATTTGTATAATAGCAATGGAAATAAAATTGATGGGAACGAGGCCATCAAGAGGCACGTTATTCAACACTTCATAATTCTATATATAGACAGAGATGATTCAGATCCAAACGCTCAAGTTGAGGTTCTTTCGGTTATCCCCTCGAAGATTTCTGATGTTAAGAATGCGGACCTTATGAATCCTATTTCAGAGCATGAGATAAGTGATGCAATTTGGACTTTGCAGCTAGATAGAGCGTCGAGCCCCGATGGGTTCACAATCAAATTTTGCAGGGCTGCATGGGATATCATTAAGGTTGATCTGAGAAGGATGTTGAACTAGATGAGAAATAAAGACAAAATTGGTGGGGCTACCAACTCATCTTTCCTCTCTTTGATTCCGAATGAAAAAAATCCTAACTCCATGGATAGATTCAGACCTATCTCTCTTTGTAACACTTCTTACAATATTCTCACTAAAATTCTTGCTACAAGAATTAAAAAACTTATGAAGAATATTATTTCGGAGTCTTAAGGGGGATTTGTAGCTAGGAGGAAAATCCTGGACAATATCATCATTGTCCAAGAATCCATCCATTCTATCATGGAAAGGAAGCAGCAAGGTATGGCCATCAATCTTGATATGGCTAATGCTTTTGATAGGGTTAACCATTTTTTTCTTTTGAAATTATGAACAGGTTTGGCTTCTCGAATCAGTTTATTAGATGGATCAAAGCTTCCATTTAAATTCTGTGGATTGCTCCGTAGATAAATGGAATACCGACCGATTTCTTCCAAGCCTCAAGGGGCCTTAGGAAAGGCCTCCCAGTGTCTCCATTTCTCTTTCTGTTGGTAGCAGAATCTCTGAGCAGAAAGCTCCAAGATTTGTAGGAAAATGGATAGTTAAGAAGCTTAAAGATTGTCAGGGGAATCAAAGCTGCAACGCATGCCCAATTCGATTATGATACTGTTCTTATTGGTGGGGCCTCCATGGTGATTGCAGCGAGATTTAAGGAAGTGTTGTCCCTATTCTTAAAATATTTAGATGGCAAGTTCAACTTGATAAAATCCAAGGTTTATGCCTGGCATTGTCCGCCTAGGATGTTGAAATATTGTAACTTCGAAGAATATTCTATATGTATCTTTTTGTGGTCCCCGATGGTCCTACCGGGAGAACCACTTGTATTACATTGTACCCCGATGCTCCTAATCGGAAGAACTAATAAGAGTCATGAGGTAGTCCCCTCTAATTGTAAAGGTGGGTCATTAGCACCCCAGTGTGGTTACTTGAGCCTACATGATTTAACTCGAGCCTACATGTCAAATGAGTTAACTTAAGTGAACGAATGAATATAAATAGAGGTGCAACGCTCCTCATTTGTGACACACACACTCTCACTTGTGTAGCGCATTAGTGGAGAAGAGAAGTAGCTGGAGAAGGAGGAGGATCAAGCTTTGATCTCCTTGCTGGTTTTATCTTTTATCTTTTTGGGGAATCTATATTGAGGAAGCTTTTGCTAGGTTTTTCCCTTTAGGGTTTTCCCAGGATAAATATTTGTGTTCCTTTTTATGGTTGTGCTTGTCTATCTTTTAGTGATCCTGTTTATATGCTTTTGTCATGAAAATGAAATGAAATACGGATGTCTTAGCTAAGCATATGAAAATTTAACATAGGACAATCATAAGGATTTCCAGAATTCTTGGCTTTGAGGGAAAGCTAAACTAGAACTCATTCACCTATCTCAAGACCCCTATCTTCAAGGGTAGAAAGACTTTTGCTAACTTGCATGGAATTGTTGAGAAGATCAAGAAAAAAATATCCTTGTGGGGAGCAAGGTGGCTCAACCCTGCTAGTAAGCTTATCCTCATAAACTATATCCTCGCTGCATATCCAATTTATACTTGTTCTATATCATTAGAACCAATTAAAGTTATGCAGGAAATCACTAAGGAACTCGGAAAATTATTTTGGCAAGGGGGCAAGTAAAATGGTAAGAAAAAGTTTCATCTTGTAAGCTGGGAAGTAGTTCGCAGCCTGAAGAATTGTGGTGGGACTGGAATAAGGGACCCAACAAGGATGAACCTCACTCTATGAGCGAAAATCCTGTGGAGTATTGTTATAGGTGAGAAGGGTTGGTGGAAGGAGATCCTTAGGAAGAAGTATATGAAGGGAGCAAGGAGGCATTGTGTCTAGGTCCTTTGCAAGAAGGAGGCCCATATCATAAAAAATCACTTGTATTGAATCCCAGGCAATGTTAAACAAATCAGAATCTGGAAGGATCTTTTGGGGTTGATCTCTCCGGTAAACCATCAAGTGCCTCTCTTTGATCTTAAATATTGTCTATATTCCTTAAACATTTTTACCCTTTCTGATCTATCTTCCTAAAAAAAATAACAGAAGATGGGGTGGTTGGAAAGCATTGGATGTGCCTGAGCATCTAATGCATGATTTTAATGCTCTCTGCTCAATTCTCCAAGGCTCTACGCTTGTTCACAGCCAGCTATTGGATAGCAAAGGCTAGGGTAAATCAGGGATTTACATCATTAAAGAAGGGTATCGAGTCATTTCCAATAATGAAAGCATCGGTCAAGAAGATAGAAAATGGATCAAATTCTGGTGCAATGATGGTCTCCCAAAAATTAACGTCTTCTCCTAGATATTAGTCCATCAGAAAATTCTAACTGCTGAGAATTTGAAAAAAAAGGGGATTCAGGGGCCCTCGCGTTGTGTTCTCTACAAAGAGGCCGAGGAGACCATCGATCACCTTTTTTTGCATTGTAATTTTTCTACTGAAGTGTGGACTCTGGATATTCAAGAGTTAAAGATAAATATGATCCTCCCAACTAATTGGAATGACCTCTTTGCCTATTGGAAAGACTATTGCAATGGTTCTCTTCTCCAAAAACTGGATCTCACTAGAGCCTGGGTTTCCCTCCCTAAATACCTCTGCTCGAATATTTGGGTAACTAGAAGCAAAAATTTGTTTGAGGGTGAGGCATCCTACCAAATGAAAGTAACGCTATCAGCAAAATCATTGTGGGTAGAAGCCTTAGTCACAAGGGGGATGAAGAACATCAACAATGAGCCTTTGATTTCTGATATTTATGAGGAAAGAGTGTAGGATCTTGACTTTCTTCAGCCTATTCCCATTAGCTTTCCTTCAGTATTTAAGAGGCCCAATTGCTTAAATTGGAAGTTGAGAATGAGTGATGAAGCTTTTGCTAAATGGAGGCTAAGCCTAGGTTGCAACTCCCTTCTCTTTGATGGTGCCTCTAAGGGAAATCCACGGCTGGCTGGGGCAGGGGGTGTCATTTTTTATCCTAGTGGAAGCAACTTGAAGGATTATGCATGGGGCCTGGGTAAGAAATCAAATAATGGGGTTGAGTGGCTTGCTCTTATCAAGGGGCTAGAGATTGCTAGCAGTTGTGGTATGGAGGAGTTGGTAGTCTTCGGCGACTCGCTCATGGTCATAAGGGAAGCAATATTGTTGTATAAGAAAAGGAAGAGTCTGATTGCCAAAATACATCACATCCTCATCTATATTGGAATGGAGTTTACCTCTTTAAAGTTCTTTCATATCCTAAGAACTAGCAATAAACAGGCTAATTTAATGGCTAATAGAGGACTCACTCTAGACTATGGCGAGATTTTCTGCGATGAATATAGGCTTGGTATAAGTTGGATCCCCTGAGATGGAGTATATCACCACTTTGGTTCATTCTATCTCTCATCTTTCTGGTATCCATTATACAATTCATGGTAGATACTTCAAGACTATCAAGCAAATGAATGTGCAAACTTGCTGTTCTTTAATTCTGGCCACCACCAGTTCTCAGCTGGTGGAAACTCTTTTCAGCCTCACAGAGGAATAAATGTCCCCAAATCCTCCCCAATATGAAACTCTAATAAATGTGCAGGCTATGTGTTCATGTTCCTCATTAAATGGAAAGCTACTCTTGCATTTTCCTGTATTAATTTTTTCTCAGTTATTGGCACTTCCTCCTTCTGCTAAAAATAGCGCTCAACTGCTGGCTATCCACAACGCTCAACTATTAGCTATCTCCCTTAGCCACTCACGCATTGAAGATGATAACGAATCTACCATCCCTCCCCAGTCAGATTTTATTACGAAAATGAAGGCTCTCTGTTCTGGCAATCAGCTCCTGGCCTCTTTTCTTAAGCCATCCTCATGCAGAGGAAGCTATAGCTCCTCCAATTTAACTATTAGCATCTCCTCTCCTGTATGCAAGAATAACCACCGATGGACTCGCTATCTGGCAAGTGGAAACTACCATATATGTTGGATCAAGTAAAATCAGATGCATTGTTATTATTATTTTTTATAAATGGAGTTTTTTTGTTTTATTTTATTAGTATTACCCATATATCCACTAACCCAAGCATTGGTATCTCTTCTACCCCTGAGTGTAAGAGCATATAACTTTAGTGCAACTATCTGAATCTGCAACCTTGATATGGAATAATTAATCTGAATCTGTAACCTTGGTACACAGTTATAAAGTGATTCTAGTGTTCTGAAATTCCCCTGATAAACCAATATTTTTTCAAACAGAAACATATTTTCAATCTGAACTATAATAATGTTTTTGTTTCTATAGAACCTTACAGATTGTTAATTTAAAACACACGCCTCAAGATCCAATAACCAAAGATACAATTACCATTGCAACTCAATGCAATACAATTACTTTTTCCTTGGAATGCTTATAATAGCGAGTAAGTCCATAACATGTGATTTGTGCCCAACTTACAATTTGGTTATTCATTGTTATTTTTTCTAGATGTTCGCTTCCTAATAAAACTTCTGGCTCATCTATATAGGTGATAGAAAGCGTAGAGAAAGGCTTTGCGTCAAAATGGTGCAAAAGTGGACATTGTGCATTGAAGTGTCATGTCATCCGAACCCAGGTCAAGCAGTTATTACTTATCTCTTTCACAACCAAGCAACAAACCATGTGCTCCAAAATAATATAGAAGTTTCTGGAAGGACTACAAACAATGAAGCGCACTATGTTGCGCTTGTTGAAGGGCTGAAGGCAGCGAAAAAACATGGTGCAAATAATATTGCAGTGGTCACCAACTCTGATTTAATATATAACTAGATTAATGGGGTTTACAATGTCCAGAAAGACAATTTGAAACATCTACATAGAGAAGCAAAAAACATTGCTAATCGATTTCATACTTTTACCATCGATTACCAGGCCGAGGTCAAGAGGATGTCTACAGATCTAGTGTCAAGAGTAGGGGAAATTGTAACCGGTGATGTCCAACATGACTTCCCATCAACATCTATTCCAGAAATATTCATTCATGGAAATCAATGTATATCTCCATTATGTGGATGTTTTCTTCATATACTTGTTGTAATGTCTATCATGTCATGGATTTATCCCAACTCTTAGTAAGTGGGGCCTTTTGTACAAGTGACTACCTGAACAGTTCTTTTATATAATTATGGTGGAATGTACTTCCAAGTCAAAAAAGTTTATGATATTGCATATGTTTATGAAACAGCATGCTATTTTTCTAAATCTGGTATCTCTTTGATTACTTTGCTGGTTTTTCTATTAATTATTTCCATTTGTGTGTATTTTTTAGGAAATTCTATCAAATCCATTCATATCATTGATACTTACTACACTCATGCTTTGAAAGTTGTTAGAGTAGCTAGTTCACTAATTGTAGATTAGGTCGACCTCATAGGTTGTTTCGGTCGATTGAACCGACAGGTATTTTCTGTAACTGTTTTGTAAACATATATATAGCTTGTTGAGCCAGACAGATACTCGGTTTGATTTTGTTGTATGAACCCACGTGTATTTGAGTAATATAATTTGTTATTTTTTCTACCATTCTTGTCTCTTGTTTTGTTATTGTTATATGAATCTTTATGTGTATCATTGGTAACCTTTCAATCTAATTGATCACAACATTGGTTCCATTGCCGGTGGTACATATATTGATGAAATAACTATGACTAGATGATCTCAGAGCAAGAGATTAAGAATTGCTGGGAACGTAAGATTGTGAATTATTTGCAGAATTACGCAAGAAGAAACATACTGACTATTTCCCAAGCAAAGGAGAAGTTTTTCTATGAAACACGTGAAAAAAATTTCGATTTCGTACCTCGGTATTTGAAAAATCTACTGGATGAAACAGATGGAAGAAGATAAAGAACAACAGTTACTCTAGAATTTAACAAGGGGAGGATGCACAAATTTGTCGAAGTGGTTCGAAATAATCGTTGATGAGTTATATGAGGAGCAAGCAGTCAACAAAATCATCTCTGTGGATAGTATCAAAGAGAGATTCTACAACAACCTCATTTAACAATTCCTGTGTTCATTGTTGACACTTTTGTTTAAGTTCTTGATCGACAAGGGTGTAGGTCACATTGTCGAACCTCATTCACTACTGATAAATCCTCCATCTGACACAAACTGGTTAGCCAAGCAGAAGGAGTGGGAAAAATTTGTTCAAGAAAGAGAGCGGGAGTACTTCTTGAACAAATAGCAAGTTCCACCTGGAATTTCTAAAAGAATTTGTGTCAGCTATGGGGGGGTAGTTGGTCATGATTCTGTAGTAGAGTAGAGAGATTCTAGTCTACTAATGAAGAAAACACCGACGCCAATGATGAAAAGTCCGGCCAAAAGGAAAAAAATAGAACAGTTACTCACAAGAGCACTTTGGATATACATAAGATAGAATGAGAGAAGAGGTGAAAGATAAGGGAAGAGATTAGAGAGCAGGATATTATGTGCCAACAAGGGAGAATGACGAATAGAGTGACAGAACAAGAAGGAAATTTTCCAGAGTCAGGTCATGACCACCATGAAGAGGGCATAGATGAATAATTGTCACCAATGGATGAAGACTTGTGGATAGATCATGGTAGATCTCTCCAAGTTGATATACCCCAGACTATCACACCTCATTCCCCATTAAATTCCAGTCAGATTGCCTAAGTGAAAGATATTGTTCAAGAATATTTAGGACTAGGAGCTAGTGAATTAGGTGTATGGAGTCGACTAGACGATGAAGGAAATGATGTCAATCATCTTGTAATTCACCGACCGTAGGAAGGAAACTGAGTTACTTTTGAACCCTACCCATCTAATCGCAGTATCCATCTACTCTACTCATATCATGAAGGAGCACCCCCCCAACCAATCACATATTTAGATAACACACTAAACCAGTCAGAGTCACAAGTGAGGGTACCCCAGTCTCAGTAATTTACTTGGGTATCTGTTGAAGGATTCAACATAAATTGACCTCTAGTCGAAAGTGGACCGATTGTTACAGAAAAAAATTTCGACGAAAATGAAAGTTCTGTCGAGAATAGCTATGCAGAAAAAGCAGTCACAGGAAGTAACCCACCACCACCACCGGCCCCTCCACCGCCAGAAGAATACATAGACGTTGAATATATGTTGCACGTGTCTTCACACATTCCCCTCTATGAGGGTAATGAAGATCCCAGACGACATTGGTTTGTATGTGAGTCGACTTGGGAAGCAAATTGTGTTACTATTGAAGACTGATAAATGTCCTAGATTGTTGGTGATCTATGTAAGCGAGCACTAACGTGGTACATGACGTATACGAGAAAAACACTGAATGCCACTAAAGCACAAATAAAATAGCAGATTATGTCATTCCTCAAAACACCAAATGTAAAACATCTGGCAACAAAGAAGTTGAAAACTACAGGCCAAAAACCAACCAAAAGAGTTCAAGAGTATGATAAGATATTCAAAGACATGCTAAGCCAGTTGGAGTATAAAATAGATGAACAATTGTTGATCCAATGGTTTGTTGCAGGAATCTTATAGAAAATCCAAATGCATATCCGACTTGACAACTTCAACACTTAGGAAGATGCATTAACTAAGGCATTACAAGTAGAGATGGACGATGATTATCTAGTAAATCCTGTCAATAGCCGCATTGAAGAACAATTGGAGATTATGCATAAATAAATACAAGAGATAAGCCTTAAAGGACATGAAATTTGGTGTACTAAATGCTCGACGGTCGGGCATACAAAAGACTATTGCCGATGGGAATAAAGTTGACAAGACGTCCAATTCATTTAGTCAAAATGATTTTGTGACATATGGTAGGAGCACGACCTACATGCAACAAAATATTGTCCATATAATATGAAGAATGAAAAATCTCGCCAGTGTGCGATATGTGAAGTCAAAATCCATTCAACAGTCGAATGTCAGCTAAACTTAAAAAACCAATAGAATTATCATGCACTTTACCAGGCAAATGTTGTTGCACAAAATAATAACAACCGGATTTGAGAAAAACAATCAAAGGTATGACGGCCGAAGATATGAGCGCTGGTATTACAACAATCGTCGTGGGGGATTTTCAGGTCAATGTCGATACTTCAGGAATCAGGAAAACAAACCATGTCGACCTATATAGTGCTATATGTGTTTAAATGAAGGACATTGACATCCTGAGTGTCCATACAAGGATCGAACCGATCTTAAACTTTGTACAAGTTGTGGTGTTGGAAATCACTCCTTGGAGGAATTCCCCACCATGCTTTAAAAAATAAATAATAAAAAGGATGTTAACATCTTGTCTAGTGTTCAAAAATATGATGTTGTTTGAACTAAGAACTTACAAATTGTCACTCGACAAGGTTCAAAAAGTGTCATGGATAATCCAAAAATACGCAAAATAAAGAATAAATAAGATTATCTTAACCATGTTATACAAAAACAACTATATAATGATGTGTTGAACATATTCCAAGAATTAGCTACACAAGAAGTAACTGATGATGCTCGACAGAAGATGTATCAAGAATTAATTAATTTAATAAATATTGATAATTATGTTGCAAAATCAATCGACTTATTGTACAATCTTATGAATAAATATGTTGTAGACAAGCAAGCTAAAAGCATATGCAACCTGAATCAAAAGGATAAAAGTGATGTTGACCCTTTAGTCGACCTGGAAATTGAAGGTTACCACATCCGAGAAGTCGTTCTCAAATTCAGATCGCAGGTAAACATTATGACCAGGGACACATGGAAATAATTTAGTAAACCTCTACTTAACGAGTCTAGCATATACTTGAAGTTAGCATATCAAGGACTAATTGAACCCATTGGTGTTTGGAAGAATGTCGACACAGCTATCAAAGGCATCACTACAAAAGTCGACTTTGAAATAATCAATCCTAAAGAAGGATCCAATTCCTTTCTAACATTAGTAGTCCCACCATGGGGTGTAAAGATGAAGGCATCAATTTCACTAGACAGAGAAAGGATAAAACTTAAAGGAAATGGGAAAAAAGTGACTGTTCCAATTCATCCATTGCAAGAAGAACCATGGATGGGACCTATAGATGAAGTAGTCGATGTTCAAAAACTATACCAAATACAAAATAATGAGGATTATGCTGAACCAAACATATATAGAGAACTTCACTTAGGAAACCCAGATTCTATTGGGTATAATTTAGATGCGGAATTATATGATTGGGAGATGGAAAATTAGAAACTACAAGCAAGGGAATGTTTTACCATCCAAGCCATTGCGAAAAAGAAAACTCAACAGTGTTTCTGTGTCTATAATTCCTAAAATATTTGAACAAAAACTTACAGAGTATCCATCCCTCGCGCCAATGAAAAAAGAAACATCAAGTCGACCGTCACTTAGGTATAAAGAATGGGAATCACAAGTCATTCACATAGAACAAGTTTCTAAAAATTTAGGTGAACAGGGTCGACTTCAAAGTCTAGTCGAAACATTTTCAGTAAAAGTTGCTCAGCGGTGGGATACCCACCAGTAGAGACTATAAACACGGTCGACAAATTCAACGTACTTTGTTGAAACATTTGGAGGAAAGAAGCTAACAAATCAATCACAAATACCAGTCTTTACCAAAGGACATGATCCTGAAAAACACATAATTACATGTGAAAAGGAATGGAAAAGACTGGGATATAAATACGAATGAATATGGTCATACCTATTTCCATCGACATTAGATGATTCTCCAAAAAAATGGTACAAAATGGAAGAAGCACAAGATGAAACATTATTATGGACCAAACTAAAAGAAAATTTGATTAAGGACTTCAAATTTATACCTGAAGATGACCTACTAGTCAAAGCTTCGAAGCAAATAAAAACATTTCTAAAATCGACTGTTAATAGTACTTCAACGAAAACTCATAACCGATCGAATGATTCATGTCACAATATCCGGTTAACAAAAATACCACAGTCGACAAGACTTCGACTAGAAACAGAACATACAAGTGGAAAAAAATTTCAATGGAAATCCGACCATCCTGAAATGACAAGACGAATCAAAACAATATTTAAGGTTGAAACAACAGAAAAAGACGATCTCGAAAGGTTAATAGAAAAATATTTTCCACCTACATTTTCACAATTTAAAGAAGGGAGTCGAAATATTAATGAAAGTAAGGCTCCAAAGTGGATGGATGTGAAAATAAAATCAAAAGAAGTCGACATATCCAACGATGAAAGACCAAAAATTGCAAAGATTAGTGACTACTGGAATGAGGAACAAATAGCAGAAATAGTCAACTTACTAAAAGAATTTCAAGATGTTTTTACTCATGATTATAAGGATCTAAAAGGACTTGTAGAAGAAATGGGCAAAATAAATATCAACATAAAACCTGAGGCAAAACCTGCAAAGAAAATATCGTACAAACTAGCACATAAATACACAGGAATTGTAAAAAAGGAAATCGATAGCATGCTAGTAGTAGGAATCATCTATCCTATTGACCAGTCGGAATGGGAAAGCCCAATGGTTATTCAACCAAAGGAACATGACTCGACGCGACTTAGAATTTGTGTCGAATTTCAAGAATTGGACAAAGTAACACTTACAAATGCATTTTCGACTCCTTTTGCAAAAAAAATTCTTAACGAAGTTGCAGCACATGAATGTTACTCATTTACAAATGGTTTCTTGGGATACAATCAAGTACCTATAGCCAAGGAAGACCAAAATAAAACAACATTTGTATGTGAATTTGGTTCATTTTCCTACAAAGTTATGTCATTTGGTCTTAAGAATGCACCACGTGTTTTTTCATGAATAGTTGTTAAAGCATTTCAAGAATATATATACAAAACAATGGTTGTATATTTTGATGATTGGACAATATATTCTATGTTGAAAGATCACTGTAAATGGCTACGACTTATGCTCGAAAGATGATGACAGATAAAGTTATCCCCTAATATTTAAAAGTGTATCTTTGCAACGCCGATAGGAATTTTATTAGGATACATTGTATGTAAAGAAGGTATTAAGGTCGACTTCGCTAAAATTAAAATAATTCTCGACTTAAAACCACCAGTTAATATGAAACAAGTAAGAATCTTACTGGGCATAAACGGTATTACATAAAATTCATTCGGCACTATTCAAACATGACATGTCCGTTAGAATAACTATTAAAATAAAATCGATAATATGAATGGACCGAAGAATGTGATATATCCTTCGACATTTAAAAAAATAGTAGTTGAAGCACCTATTTTACGATTTTCGAATTGGTCGGTAAAATTTCATGTACATATTGACACATCCGGCATAGCAATATGAGAGATATTAACACAACAATGAGATGATGGAATGGACTATCCAATTGTATATAGTAGCAGAAAACTAAATAAAGTCAAACAAAATTACTCAACAATAGAATGGGAAGCACTAGGAATGGTATTCTTGCTTCAGAAGTATCGACACTACTTGCCAGCTAATCCCTCTGTGTTTTACATTGACCACCAAGCATTAAAATATTTAGTTAATAAACCTTTACATCATGGAAGAATATGTCGTTGGCTACTATTATTTCAAGAATTTGAGTTCGAAGTCGTAGTTCGACCGGGGAAAGCAAATGTGGGACCTGACCACTTGTCGAGAATCAACACATGGGAAGAACTAAATGGAATAGAATATGACCTACCAGATGCACACCTATTTAGAATTGAAGTTGTACCTTCCAAATTAGCAAAAATTTTCCAATCCCCAAAAAACAAACAAGCACCAGAAGGAATGAGCGATAGAAAGAATAAAATCCTAGTAATGAAAGTTGCACCTTATAGTATAATAAATGGGTTCCTCTATAAACTAGGTTTATATGAGGTACTGTTTCAATGAATTTTTTATCACTAAAGAGAAAGTATAATGCATGAAGCACATTATGGTCCAACTGGAGGACTCTTTTAGTCAAACACGACTGCTAAGAAATCCCAACAGTCAGGATTATGGTGGCTGACATTATACAGAGACTGTCGAAGATTTGTTAGCAAATGTGACCATTGCCAACGACTAGGTCAGCCTCTACCAAGTACTAAAATGCCTTTAATGTCAGTAAACCCAAGTTTAACATTTTAAATTTGGGTGATCAACTTTATAGGACCATTTCCAATACCGGCTAGAAGGACAGGAGCATGATATATTATTACATTAGTCGAATATGTCACTAAGTGGGCAGAAGCAGAACCTGTCGAACATGCTCAAGTGAGGTAGCCGTGAAATTAATATATGAGAATATTATTACTAGATTTGGTTTTATAATGATCTTGATCAGTGATCAGGGGTCACATTTTATAAACAAAACCATTGCATCTTTGACAGAACAGTTTAAAATTGAACATAGAAAGAGAGCAGCATACCATCCTCAATCCAATGGTGTAATCGAAGCTTTTAACAAAACTCTGACTAGAGGCCTAAGAAAAACATGTAATACCGATAAAGATGATTGGGACGAAAAAAATCCTATTGTCTTATGGGAATATAGAACGGTGTACAAACGATCAATAGATCATACACTATTCTGACTTGTTTATGGACCAGAAGCAGTCATCCCTTTGCACTTTCAACAACAAACACCTATAATTACCGACATATTACACATTGATGTTGAAAATTCTAGTAAAGAACAATTAACACAATTATGTAAGCTATAAGAACATCAATTGATTGCAATACAACACCAAGAGATCCAAAAACAACAGCAAAAAGCTTTGCATGATTGAAATATTAAATATAAAACTTGTCGGTTAGGGACCTTACGTTGTCATGTAATAGTCGAGCAAAATTAAAACCCAATAAATTGCATATGGAATGGATGGGACCATACATTGTAAAATAAATCAATGCTAACGGATCAGTCCGACTGAAAACATTACAGGGCAGTGTATTTCGGAAACTTGTTAATGGTGCCCGGCTAAAACGCTACGAAGCATTAAAAAACGGTTATATAACTGATAACAAAATTTGAAGAAAAAAAAAATACTATAAAAACCTAAAAACAAACACATATAAAACACTAAAAAAAATCAATATGATAGGACCTTGGATGAATTCTCATGAATGAAGTAGTAGATTACCATTTGAAAGATATAACCACAAACATCATCGACACGATGAATACCGACCATTCCACCGACATCACCACAACCTCGACACACATCAATATAAATAAGGACCAACTGTCCAATAAAGTAATAATTATCATTAACATAGGGAGCGCAAAATCTAGCATGCATTAAAATAACCCTCAACAGACCGTCCTTCACAGTCAAATCTGTCATTAACACAACAATTAATACCTCCATCTACCACGCCTCCTCCCGCTCTAATTATTTCCACTATAAATACCACACCAGAGGAGGATCAGACATCATTTTGTGAAGAGCTAGAGAATCAGAGCAACCAAAACCCTGAGACCAAGCTACCTATGTCTGAAACAGAGAATTCAATCGACATAATGGCACCCAAGAAGACAACTACAAGATCCGCAATGAACAAAATGAAAGAGATAGAAAAATATAGCACTCCTTTGGTACAATGACTGCATAACGTTCGCAATGCGAAATTTATAGAAACATCATGGGAAATAATATGGAAGCACAAAAACGAAGCGCGAGAACAATCCTAAGCTATATGAATGCACCATTAATGGAAAACTTTGCAGGCACAAAATACATCATTGCACAGTTCATTGTTAGCAGATATCACAACAAAAGGTTTTATTTCTACAGACCTATCGAAATCTCTGGTGACATGATCTACATGCTTGTTGGGTTGTCGAACAAAGGAGAACTGATACCTGTGAGGTCAAACCCAAGACTAGTGGAAAAACTAACAGGAACAGCGGCATGAAAGAATTCAAGGGCTTAATAATCAGCCAAATCCAATATACCACACCAAATATAGCTGCAAATATTATTTATGTAGGTCTGATAAGCACAACACAAGGTTCTCATTTAAAAATTGACATGTTAGAAGCAATGCTAAACGTAGCAAAGAAAGGGAAACTCTACCAGTGGGCAAAACACCTGGCAAAAATAACTAAGCACACTTGCACAAAATGCCAGGAGGAGGGAACCCCAATCGTATATCCTTCATTAATCATTTGGATTGCAATGTACCATATTCGACCAGTCGGAGATTAGGACTTCAATGAACCAAACAGAATTGCCATGTGGAATTTCAAGTCTTTCTCAACAATTATTTTTAAAAACGACAATTATTTTGTTTAAAATGTCAATAAATAGAACGCATGTAGCATCCTTGACAGAAATGGATATTATTACTTCATGCATATTTAATTCTTTTTGTTCAAATACAATAGAAATTATCCCTATTGAAATTTTGTTAATTTTTAATTTTTGAACTGTTCAAACATTTTTTATTTAAAAATGAAAAGTAATATAAATTTATCTAAACTTGTAAAGTTATTAAAGCTATTACGTAGAAAAATTAAACCTAAAAGTTGTACATACCATTTTTAAAGTGCTACTCATTCTAAAACTGCATTTAGCCATTCATTCTACCACAAGAGCGTAATCCCATCAGTGGCCTTCAACATAGGGTCAGATTTATTGGTTGCGTGGGATACATTTTCTTGTTCATCAATACATTTCTTCTCACCTTATGCAATGTACGCCCTGCTTTCTCTTTGATATTATAGAATTATGCGATGTTAAATAATGGTACTTCGTGGGATTCTTTAACAAGCATTTGAGATATTTATACCCTATTTTTTGAACTTGATATAGAACTTATATTCTTTATAAATCAGTGTAATAGAAAAAAGCATGGAATCTCCTCTACCTTCAACAAGGTTTTCACTACATGGTGATGAATATATTGCAATTGGATAATTAAACTCATCTTCTCCTAGTCTTTTTGACCTGCAACATTAAGGATAAAAGGATTAGGATTTAGTAATGGTCCTTTACGAAATAATTTTAAGAAAAAAAAAGTTTTGTTGTAATGAATTTATCATTGAAGTAAAGGTTATAAAAAAATTAATCAACAATAGTTGAGTTAGACTACATGAACACATGCTTGAGTTAGTTGTAGATAAACATTGTTTTATTCGCCAAATAAAACAGTTATGTCAAAGTTTGTGAAAGTTGATAAAATCCCCTTGGAGCAATTGAGCCTATTGTTGACTAGCCATTGCCACAAAGATAATTAACATTTGGATTTTTTTTTCTCTGAATCTTGAAAGCCTCACTTAATATATCATATGACCTATTTCCCCGCCGTGACAGTAAGTAAATTAGATATGTGTGTGTGTGTGTGTCCTGAGAGTGTCCCTAAATAGAAAATTTCTGGATATGCATATATACGATGACTCAAAAATGGTGGTAGACTAGGAAAATGGAGGAAACAATATCATAGCACCCCACCTTCAGCGTCTACTTGCTGAAATATAGAACTTGAAGGCTCAGTTTGGAAGGATATCTTTTGCTCACATTTATAGAGAACTCTGCTCACATTTATAGAGAACTCAACGAAGAAGCAGATACCCTTTCAAAACAGGCTCTTACTTTTCAGCCAAGAATGATGTAAATTCAGGAAGTCTCGAATGGGTTTTCAACCCTACATTACAAAGAAATTTAAACAAGATTGGTTTCATGAAGTTGTACAAGCAAAGCCGATGGTTTTTTGCAAAGTTTCTCTGTTATGATGGAGGCCATATAAGTTGAACTTTATGTAAGCTTGTCAGAGCAGTTCATGTTTATTCAATGAATAAAAGTTTTTTTTCTTTAGAAAAAAAAAATCTATATATATATATATATATTCCTTGGATAAAAAAATGTAATTTTATTTCATCCGCTGAGAACAAAATTACATTCTGTAGATACACATAGATGTGTATTTGAAAATAGCTAAGAGCTCATATGAGAAAGACTCTAAAGGTATTCACAAAAAACCAAAAAAGGAAACATTGAAGTATTGTTGCCATGTTTCATCAAGTATACATGTAAAAATAAAAAGATCTTTTAACCACATGTTCATGTGATTTTTCTGCACTATTCAAGTAAACAGTCCTTTGTCAAAATAATAAAGTTTTGGATAAAAGTAATAGCATATCATAGAGTGTATAGGATCCTACAAAAAGAATAGAATGCTGATCATTCTATAAAAGGCCCATGGTAGTATTCAAAAATACTACCCTCTTTATGTTCCTTTATCTTCCAATGCCCTAGGTCCAACTGCAGCCCCTCCTTCGAGGCTTTGTCCAACTGCATGGAAAATTGTCAAAAGTGTTGATAATATCATTAATGGAAGATAAAATGTTGTCAAGTATTAAATTTCTGCAATGTTGAGTTCCATTTGTCCAATTGATAACATTCATCGAACCTCCACAAACATTAAGAGTTATGCACACTTTCTCTGCTGCAAAAATGAGGGGAATTTTAAGGATCAAAAGTTTTGCAAAATTATTGTTGCCTTCCCCTAGACCCACTATCATTTCAAAGAAGTGTGTCTCTGAGAGAAAAAGCAGTGCTCCTCCCCCATAAGAATTATTTTGTGTTGCCCCATCAAAAACACCCAAGGGACTGACTTATGAATTTCCACATCCAACACCTCCCTCTGTCTAGCAACTTTGATATGTTGTGGAAAAGCAGTAAGAATACCACAAGAAAGACCTGTTGTGATTCCTGGGGTGCAGGATATATATATATATATATATATATATATATATATTCCTTCTAAAACTTTATGTTGTGATACAAACCTCAATGGATCCCTCTATGATCTTCGTTTCTTTTAGAAGTTTTATGTTAATGAAATCCAACTATGAGCTAGATATAAAGTCAATAATAATCACATGGGAAGGGTTAAGTCTCACCTTGATTTAGGTTTGTGTTGTGAACATAGTGAGGATGAGGGCAAGAGAAGTTAGTTCATTGACTCATTACAGGTAGTTATGTCGAGCCCATTGTTGAAAATTTATAATTGGGAGAGGAGAGAAGGGAATAAAAGGGGTTTTTGAAATTTATTGGAATTTGATGATATTGCAATTTGTTTTTAATATATATATATATATATATATATATATGAAATTTTGATGTATTATTCCATTTTGAAATGAAAATATTGATTTATTTTTACAAGTAATAATGAAGGGTTTAATATTTTGGTAGACCTTCAAAGTAAAATAGGACCCTGTCCTTCAAATTTGATCCCTGCTCCCAAACTTCTTAGATGGCAGAATCACACTAGCAAACGCTTCACATGCATGGCATTCACATGCGTCTTGAAATCATTATGCACAAATCCAAATTTTTAATGCATTCAACACAACTTCAATAATGACTTCAACGCATCAACAATTGAACCGGTGTCTCCAACACATCAATGATGCACGGTCTTAGCTTTAAAGACAGGGCTCAAGTGTGGAAATATGCTTGAATTTTTCTTTATATTCCAACATAATTGTAGTGAATCTGTACTATGAAATATCATCGCTAGATGGAATTCGACGCTCATGAAAGGGCTCAACACTCAACTTAGATTTCAGCACATGACACTGTTTACTCACAAATATAATACAAGCAAAAATGGTAATAGAGAGGCAAACAAAATGAAATCCTCATGGAATACGCAGATTGGAAAGACATATTTCACACAAAGAGGATATGAGATATTATTAATCCATGGGAAACCAGGTTTGCGGGCAACCAGATTGAAGGATATGTGATTGCATATAACAATTAAAGCATAGAATGACGCAAGTCTTACAAAAAAACAACACACGGAAAGACAAACTGGTTCAGAAATACCAAGTTGGTACATAAATACTAAGATGGTGCAAAATGAGGTGCAGAAAGACAAGATGGTACAAAATGAGGTGCATAAATAACATAGCTCAAGTATATGTGTGGAAGTTTATTTAGAGAAATCTTGCCGAAAGAAGTGAATATGTTCATGGATCGATGGGAATATCTACATAAGGTTGCCTATGAGCAGCTACCATTCAAGTGTATAAAGTGCCATGAATATGGGCACTTTGTCAAAAGCTGCCCTAAATAAGTAATAGATGAACCTGGGAAAAGTCAAGAAGAAGGATGGCAGCAGGCAAAAAGGGGGAAGAAGACACCGAATAACTCTCCCAATGTCAACAATGATCATCATCCAGGAAATTTCAAGGATTAGGCTACTACTGCCAAGGATATGTGCAACAAAAATCCATTCATAGCTCTTCACATTAAAGAGGGAGAAATCCCCGTAGCAAATATCACTCTGGAGGGAGAAGAAATGGAAGAAGGTGGGGAACAAGATCCAACCACTCTTCCAAATGTCAGCATCGATATGTTAGAGAATGATCTCGTCATATCTTCCTCCCCATTTGTTTCTTGGGTAGATATGTTAAAAAAAAGTAGACCAAATCCGAGGGTAGAGTCCCTAGGCCAGTCCTCTTCGCAAGGATCCCAAGAAATCCCAGATCAAGCTCCACCACCATCCACAAGTGGAAGAAAAATGCACAGGCATCATAGGGAGCAGAAAGATAAATTGAGCTTGGGAGGCATATGAGCATTAAGGAAACTAGGATACTTCAAAATACCAAGTTGGAGGGTCAAGAGCGGATAGCAGGGCTCGAGTAGGACCTCAAATGTCAAAGAAATAATGATCTTTATCTCTTGTAATTGTAGAGGTCTGGGGAGCACACACAAAGTGGAAGTTATTAAAATTATTGTCATATTTGAGAAACTTGACATTCTGATGATCCAAGAGACAAAAATGGTTGAAGAATGGGTAATGGCCCTATCTTGGCTTCATTGGCATAATTACCAAGGGAAAGCAATAAGCTCCAAAAAGGCTTCAGAAGGAATCGTCACCTTTTACAATGCTGAAAAATATGTTGTGAAATTAGTAAAGGAATCCAATCACTGGCTCCTCACTGAATTGCAGTGGTGAGAAAAGCTAGAATCCATCTTCATATTTAATATATACGGCCGACGCATTACAAGGATAAGCTGATCTTCTGGGAATATCTCAATATCTTGAACGAGATCTTACAAGGAAAAGACTCTATTCTTATTGGGGACTTCAATGCCACCAAATCTCAGTCAGAGAAGAGGGGAGGCATGATTGTTAGAGACCCATTCGGAGAAAAAATGGAAGATCTGATGGATGACCTAGATGTAACGTCCCCGACCCTCTGACCGGTGAAGACGATGCTACCAAACAAACAAAAACCTCTGAGCAACTAGCCCCATGAACACAAACATGCATAAATGCTGATATGAAATGCTTAGAACATAAAACATGCTAAGATGCATAAAACATATAAGGATTCATAGTTACTAAACATACAGCGGAAGCAAACATATACATTCCAGCATCAACATGTTCATCATTATGGTTCATTAGACATTAGATAGTAATGTAAATGTAGAAGCAAAATGGACAGGAATGCTTATCTTATAAATATCTCATCCCGCAACCAGCTACGGCGTTGCAACATTCCACCCAACCATAAGCTAGTGTGCTCATCAATCTCTCAGCAACACTACCACCCCTGAGCTAGGCATGATTCCTCAAGGAATAAGGGTCAAAGCAGGCTTACACATAGCCAAGGTACATAATTCATCCAAGCCCACACAGTAGGGTTTATCAGGCCGTCAAGGAGCTAGGAAAGGATAAATGCTAAGCTGGTGGCCTCAATGGAGAGCTAAGGATGCCTACACCAGAGTTAACCTGACTTCTAAAACATCCACACACCCGACACCAGGAATCAGTCCTTTCTCTGCTGCACAGTCCCTCAGGCCCTGACTTCCCTTTCCAATACTCTTCAAAGGCTGTGGAGAATAAACCCAGCAATCTAACTCTATCTAAGTGGCTCCAAACACTAGTTTTCTCAAGCATACCCAGCCTCTAATCCTACTCTCAATAGTATGAAGACCAACCACTGCATACCACAGTAAAACAAATAGCTCACAGCTCTGTGAAGAAAATAAAGATAACAGGGTGACAACCCAAACGAAAGGGTGAACACAGCTCAGGTCAGACAAGGTGACTCAGAGTTGTTCTTGGCCCTAGTATGGCCAAAACAACTCAATGGAACCCAAAAGATGATTGCATTCACAGCAACAAACAACGTGGGGAAAACCACAACCAGCCATAGTTTCAGGGGTACAACAGCAACAGTTTCGGTGTGTGCCATGTAATCCCTATTCATACTCAAGCAATCGGTCAACATGCAAATAAAATCAAAACATGTTCTACATATGAAATTTCAATAATTTGACATGCATATTCTTAACTAGGGTAACATAACACTTATCCATTTGCCGATGCGGTATTCCTTCGTTAAGGAGGAATGGGAGCTCCCTTCTCTGAGTTGACAGTCCCTCAGTTTTCCATCCCAATTCCTCTTTACATTTTTTATCCACACATGTCTTACCGACATAATCTATACCATCTCACTCATGTTGCTTACCCAACATGCAGTGCAGATGAGACATTCCTAAAATGTCCAATGGAGTTTCACCCGAAACCCAATTCCAAGATAAGGGAAAACATTCCCATGAATTTTGGCTCCTGCAAGCCATCACACATGATCTTCCTGTAGTGTGTACCCCTGGCACATTCATCAAATATCCAAACAGTCAATCATTATCTGATAATACAATCCAAATTTGATTGTTCCATAACCAAGAAATGACATTAGTAATTAAATTCAATGAGAATTTGCAACTCTGTTTGCTACAGAAATTGATTTGCTTGGCAATGAGGTGATCCTTAATTGTGGGTCTCTTGTAAGCAGCACCACTATGCCCATTATAATTTTATGCTTACTAGCATAACATGAATACCTACTTACAACGCATCCTCCTGACACAATCTTATGCAAGCCAATAGTGATTAGTAGTTGTCAGCAATTTCTTAAATCCGAAACTCACAATTCAAATTTAACAACCCACCATGCATACAAACTATTTTCATAGCCATGAGACTCTTCTCATAAGGTTTGGCTCTTTCACATGGTATATTTCGGCCTTTATCATGGTCTTACCCAAATTTCCATGCCCCAAACAATCTACCTGAAACTTGCACCTCAGTCAGCCAAACACTTAGTAATTCTTGATGCATATAACTTTTTCATTGCTGCAACAATCACTGAAGCATTTCTAGAATTTATAAAATTCAAACACTTCTAGCTGTTAATCACATCAATATTACCAAAACTCATTTACTTCACGCAATCATTATCATACTAAAATTTGCAAGGTCACATCATTTATGCCAAAATGAAATGTTCAGATACTCCTTACTCCACAAACGTATCATTGTACCACCTTTCCCTTCCATCGAGCATTTCTGGCAGCCAATCGATCATGACTACCCTCTTCATGCACTTACTATCCTACATTCATAACAGCTCTTGAAATGGTTCTAGAATTGTCATCAATTCATCATTTCAGCCATTAGTTATTCATAATATCACATGCACTATCTCAATGCATTCATGCAATGCATCACAACATTTGCGCCCATACTTATGTAATCAGTTACTCACACCCTTCATATGCATCCATTCAATGCATAACTAAAAGATTTATGAAATATTTTAATGTATATCCACTCAATGCTACCCTGCATTGATTCAGGGATGCTATGCATTCAAACATACCATGCATGGACTAACCATGACTACTTCATATAGGATGCATTACTATAATCAAGATCATCAGTACTTACTTTCTTTGGGCTACTAAGCTCACAACAACATATACAGGCATGATACATTTCTGTATGAATGTAGTATAAATTTCAAATACCCGCATGGTATGAGATCTCTTGCCTTTACCACTCCATGCAATTGTCATAATTAAACTCTTACCTTCATGGGTCCTACTTACACCCTGGACATTACCAGTTTGGTTGGTCCTTTGCAGGAGATTGCAGAATTTTCTCACCAACTTTTGATTCTAGACTTGTTTCCTTATCCCTTTCTCCATAGGGTTGCTAGTCACATTCGTCAGCATTAGCAACACATTCAGCCATTTCCATGTTTTCGTTGGTTTTTTTTTCCACTAATGCCACACCATTGCAATAATTATCATTAGTGGCTCATTATGAATGTATAATTCTCACTATTCTTACCAACATGTAATATCCTATGCATGCAAGGCATATCCTCATACATTTCATGTATAAAACTTGTAATCATAATTAGCAAGACAGGGTTTTCAAGTCCCTCATCCTTGCATGGAACTCCTTTTCCACACGACAGTTGGTTTGACTTCATGGTCTTGCTACCTCCAGGCATGCAATTCCCGAATTTGTCCATATTGACAGCAACACACTTTCCCTTTCAAGCAATTACTAGCACTTTGCTGCTCCACACTCAAATTCTGGTGACTCTCCCTTGTTCCCTGTTGGATAAGCTTTCCAACGCCTATACACATGCTTCATTCTGACCTTGGGTGTGAAAACCACACCACTTCAAAAATGATGCTTTTTACCAAATGTATTCTGGTCTGAAATGTTAACCTCAGCCACCTGGAATTTTCTTCCTTTTCAATCCTGAAACTGCTAAAAAATCCAATGAGAATTCACTGCAAAACCCACTGGAATACTAGCTGGAATTTGCTGAAATTTCCACTTGAAAACTCCAAAATTCCTTTTTCCCAATCAGACCTTTTTCCAACTAAGTTTCTAACGTTTCGGCGGTCAAAATCTCTAGTTTTCTCCATGCTCATCGGCGGCCTGTTCATCTATTTCCTTCCACTATATCGGGCCCGTAGTCATCTAACCTTTTGATCTTTATTGGTGATTATAACCCTTAAGCCTTGCGCTACATAGACGATGCCAAGGACTGTTGATCGACAGTCAAATAGCTAGCGTCTTCCGCAGTTTCGGATCCCCATCCATCTAACCTTCTGAGCCCTTTATTAGTGCTGCAAAACCCATCATCGGCGATCGGATCCTCTACCCGTCGGGCGAGTAGTTCTCTAAGCTTCTGCAACAGAGGCAATCAACCAACTACATTTTTCCACCATATCGGATCCTCAGTTGTCTCGGCTTTTGGCCCTTATCATTTATCGGCAATGGCGAGGACTGCGACGTATCGGCAATCGGATACACTGGAAACTAGAGCATCAACGATCGGGACCATTTTCCATTGGAGGCATAGTCCCTTAGGTGGCCGCAACGGTGGACCCATGATCATATAATTTCTTCCAACGTCAGCCACCGCATCGGCAGTTCCATCCCCTAAATTTCACCGATCAAATCAATTGAATTTCATCGACGATTTCCATACTTAAGAATTTTCGACGAAAAAAAACTTCCTTTATTCCTTCGCCGCGTCAGCGCTTTAATCATCTATTTTCCACCGACGTATCGACGCTGCCATCGTCTATCTTTTGCTGACATTTTTCCACCACATCGGCGATCCAAACAACTAAGTTTCATAGACATATCAGCTATTCGGACAACTAAAACTTTTTGACATTTTCGGTACTTAGACAAATTTTCAGAAATTTATTTCCTTCATCCACTAGCGCATCGGCCGCTCCATCTGCTAACTCTCACTGAAATTTTGGCATCCTTTAGGATACCTCGGCCGACACTGCAGCTCATCATCACTAATCGACTTCCGACGACCTGACATTCCCAACTTCCGGAACATTTCCTTCTTCCTGCCGCCGTATCGGCAGCTCAACCAACTAGCTTCCCTTCTTTTCCATCGACGTATTGGTGACCCAAATAGCTACATTTCACCGATTGAATCGACTGATCTCCACTGATCGTCGATAGCCAACACTTAGAAAAAATTTGGAAAATTTTTTCCCTTAGTCATTTTCCCACGGCGCTTCGTCGGAATTTTTGTCTACTATTTTCCGTCGACACTGTGGCAACTCCATCAACTACATTGTGCCACCATTTCGATGGTCTTATGTTGATGACTTCCGATGGAATTTTCCTCTCCTATCATCATTCGCCGGTGGCCCGTATCAGAGGCCTTCCGACTAAAACTTCCACTGCATCGGAGGAGCAATCCTCTAAACTTTTTTGATGGCCCACAATCTGGATACTTAGAAAAAATTTCAAGATTTTTATTCGGTGGTCCCCGTCGGACGGCCTTCTGCTTAGGTGATCCGATGCATCGGCTGGACTTCAAACTAAGTCCTCTGATGATCAGATGATCCCAATACTTAGAGAAATTTTCCAAAATTCCCTTGCCATGCATAGGTTTTATTCTGTTTTCTACTGGGCAAAGGACAACCTGCCTCTGCTAGCTGACCTTTCATGGCCCATTTAGGTCCATGCTGCAACCTTTAGCTCTAATACCATACTGTAACTCCCTCTACCCTCTGACCGGCGAAGAGGACGCTACCAAACAAACAAAAACCTCTGGGCAACTAGCCCCATGAACACAAACATGCATAAATGCTGATATGAAATGCTTAGAACATAAAACATGCTAAGATGCGCAAAACATACAAGGATGCATAGTTACTCAACATACAGCGGAAGCAAACATATCCACTCCATCCGCTAACTCTCGCTGACGTTTCGGCATCCTTCAGGATATCCCGGCTGACACTGCAACTCATCATCACTGATCGACTTTCGACAACCTAACATTCCCAACTTCCGAAACATTTCCTTCTTACTGCCGTTGTATCGGTAGCTCAACCAACTAGCTTCCCTTCTTTTCCATCGACGTATCGGCGACCCAAACGGCTACGTTTCGCCAATTAAATCGACTGATCTCCGCTGATCATTGATAGCCAACACTTAGAAAAATTTCGAAAAAGTTTTTCCATTAGCCATTTTCCCACGCGCTTCGTCGGATATTTCGTCTATTGTTTTTCGTCGACACTGCGGTGACTCCATCAACTACATTGTGCCACCGTTTCGGTGGTCTTTTGTTGATGACTTCTGATGGAAGTTTCCTCTCCTTTCATCGTTCCTCAATGGCCCGTATCAGAGGCCTTATGACTAAAAATTCCACTGCATCGTAGGAGAAATCCTCTAAACTTTTCCAATGGCCCACAGTCTGGATACTTAGAAAAATTTCCAAGATTTTTATTCGGTGGTCCCCGTCGGACGGCCTTCTGCTTAGGTGATCCGATGCATCGGCTGGACTTCGGACTAAGTCCTCCGATGATCCGATGATCCCAATACTTAGAGAAATTTTCCAAAATTTCCTTGTCATGCACAGGTTTTATTCTATTTTCTACTAGGCAGAGGACAACCTACCTCTGCTAGCTAACCTTTCATGGCCCATTCAGGCCCATGCTGCAAGCTTTAGCTCTAATGCCATACTATAACACCCCCGACCCTCTGACCAGCAAAGAGGATGCTACCAAACAAACAAAAACCTCCGGGAAACTAGCCCCATGAACACAAACATGCATAAATGCTGATATGAAATGCTTAGAACATAAAACATGCTAAGATGCGTAAAACATACAAGGATACATAGTTACTCAACATACAGCGGAAGCAAACATATACATTCCAGCATCATCATTTTCATCGTTATGGTTCATTAGACATTAGACAGTAATGTAAATGTAGAAGCAAAATGGAAAGGAATGCTTATCTTATAAATATCTCGTCCCGCAACCAGCTACGTCGCTGCAACATTCCACCCAACCATAGGCCATCGTGCTCATCAATCTCTCAGCAACACTGCCACCCCCGAGCTGGGCATGATTCCTCAAGGAATAAGGGTCAAATCAGGCTTACACATAGCCAAGGTACACAATTCAGCCAAGCCCACATGATAGCGTTTATCAGGCCGTCAAGGAGCTAGGAAAGGCTAAATGCTAAGCTGGTGGCCTCAATGGAGAGCTAAGGATGCCTACACCAAAGTTAACCTAACTTCTAAGACATCCACACACCCAACATCAGGAATCAATCCTTTCTCTATTGCACAGTCCCTCAAGCCCTGACTTCCCTTTCCAATACTCTTCAAGGGTTGTGGAGAAGAAATCCAGCAGTCTAACTCTGTTTGAGTGGCTCCAAACACTAGTTTTCTCAAGCATACCTAGCCTCTAATCCTACTCTCAAAAGTCCTAAGACCAACCATTGCATACCGTAGTAAAACAAATAGCTCACAACTCTGTTAAGAAAATAAAGATAACAGGGTGACAACCCAAACGAAAGGGTGGACACAGCTCAGGTTAGACAAGGTGACTCAAATTTGTTCTTGGCCCTAGAGTGGCCAAAACAACTCAGCGACACCCAAAAGATGATTGCATTCATAGAAATGAACAACATGGGGGAAAACCACAACAAGCCACAGTTTCAAGGGTAGAACAACAACCAATCTCACAGCTAAGCCATGGAAAACATTACACAACCCGAAAATGGGAGAGAAGTGTGATTCTCAATCTTGGACGAGGAAAAATAGGTACACAGACCACAAAACCATGAGGGTAACACACATACACATAGTCCAATAATACAAAAGGCAAATCGATCCTCTTAATAGGCCAGGGGAAGAACACAGCCGATATCACAGTGAAGAACCACGGATACCTTTCATGGTCCGAAAATGTAAACAAGGTCAGACTCTTTGCATGAATGGAGGAAGAATAGAATGACTCACTATGGAAGGAAAAAACAGAACCGCCCTGCGTGAGAGTGAGACCGACCCAAAACTTCCGAAGGAGTGGGATCGTGGGAGAGTGCAGTGAGTGTGGAACGATTGCTTCCCTGTCCCAGCAACGTGAAGAGGAAGAGTCCACTGGTGGAGTGGGCACGTGGGCAAGGACTGAAAGTCCTGCCACACCCACCACTACTCAGTAATAACTGCTCCCAGACATCAGAAGTTTAAAAGGGTGGTCGACACATGGAAAAATCCCAATGGCTCCCATGGGTTAAACAACCCCCCCCCTTAACCTCAGGAAATCATGCCCTTTTCATTTAATGTTGCACCGTCATAGCTGGCTGTAGGTTTATTTTAATTGATGTGCATAATTACATGATGCCCAAAACAATAATGTGTTGGATAGCCCGATATACCATCGGCAACGATCCCTATTGCCGAAACATACACAACCAAATCGATGGTGGGGATTTTTCCTTTAGCTCCTCACCATGATTAATTACAATATATACATATCATATCCTTTAATGCAAATGGGGTCAAAACCGGGACATTACACTAGATATTCTGGATCCCCCTCTCAAGAATGGGAAATATACCTGGAGCAACAAAAGATCGGGCCCCATTCATATTGCTGCAAGAATGCAGACCTATGACGCCTATTTCGAAGCATGAGATAAGTGATGCAATTTGGACTTTACAACTGGATAGAGCATTGAGCCCCAATGGGTTCACAATCAAATTTTACAGGGCTACATGGGATATCATTAAGGTTGATCTGAGAAGGATGCTGAACTGGACGAGAAAGAAAGACAAAATTAGTGGGGCTACCAATTCATCTTTCCTCTCTCTGATTACAAATGAAAAAAATCCTAACTCCATGGATAGATTCAGACCTATCTCTCTTTGTAACACTTCTTACGATATTCTCACTAAAATTCTTGCTACAAGAATGAAAAATCTTATGAAGAATATTATTTCGGAGTATTATTGGGGATTTGTAGCTGGGAGGAATGTTATACACCTGAATGGCACCTCTCCGTCCGAGTGCTGATATCCCTCATGTCGGCACACAAAAGGACACTTATGGATTGAGGTTGCCCATATCCACTATACCTTGGCTTATGATGAAGTACATTCCCTATATACCCAGCTGGTTACTTTGCCATTTTTCCATGTTGAGTTGTATTCGTGACTCTCTATATTGACAACTCACGCATCATTCGCAAGTCTCCTATACAGCAAGTCGTGAATCCTTGTATTCGCGGGTTGCTCTTCTATATAGTCGTGAATCATTCGTGGGTTGCTCTACTACAGACCCGCGAATGGTTTCCTCAACATTAAAACATAAAACCTCGCGCTAATGGAAGATTAGTTTACTCATTTAACTTAATCTTCTTAACTGCCACAACCTCCCTGACCTTCGAGAACTGCCTCATTTAATCCATATAAATAGAGGCCTTGGGGAGGGGGTTTGATAGTCATACTTGGAGAGAAAAGTTATGCTGGTGGATTGTCTACAGAAATCTTTGGAGCAGAGAAACTCAGATTCCTTTGGTGACAGAGGAGTCCTTGTTCAAACATTGGGTTGTAACCTAAACTCTTTCTATTATTGTTAATAAAGATATTACTTATTCCATATGTGTTTCATATCTTGTAGATTGGTAAATTTTTACATTTCAATATGATATATGATTTGCCTAACTTGCATCTATATATATGAATCATCTTGTATCTGGAAGAGTGTTTATTAACAGGTGAAAGAGGAACTATCCTGGAGACTTTGGAAGTGGATCAGAGAGGGATAAGAAAGCAAGGATCAGCCTTTGTTTAATACAAGTAAGTCCTTCTACTTTCCTATTTCCTATTCTGTGCTTTTAGAGTCAAACTGTCTGCAAGTCATGAGTATGTTGGTAACCCCCCAGACCTAGGTTATTAGGTGAATTATCCTGTACAACAGAACTAGCGACTCCGCTGGGGAAGCCTAGTCTGCTTTAGGTATTTTTCTGTTTTCCTGACCAGTGTTTGCTTGAATTCTGCTTGTGATTTTTATCCTGCTTCTTAATTACTTCAGCATTTGAAAGTCTTTGTTTTTTTCTCTGTTTTTGAGAAATTTTTATACCCATTCGCGGGTTGTCCTTCTGGACAGTTGCAAATTTTGAGTTGCATTCGCGGGTTGTTCCACTGAACAGTCGCGAATCATTCGCGACTTGCATTGCTTGACAGTCGTGAGTACTCCTGGAAACTGGGATTTCTGTGTGAAAGTTTGCTTGTTCTTTTTCCTGTTACAAGTCCTGTTTTCTAAAAAGATTTTCTTTAAGAGTGCTGTAAAGTTGTTTGAGTATCTCAGGTGATCACATCTTAGTGCTTTTGAAAGCCCTTGAGTCCTTTGTTACTTGTTTTATTTACTGTTTGCATCTTGAATTTTTTTGGCCTATTTGGGTTGTTGGTGAGAGTGCCTGAGTCTAGATCAGTGATCAGGGTCTTAGACTCTGTCTTTCCAGTCTGCTTTCTGTTAGTTATTGGTTTGCACTTGCCTGTTTCAAGTCTGCGTTGATTTTGTGTCGATGTTTGCACCCAAGCTAGGGTCCTAGCCTGCTTTTCTTGCTGGTCTTTTGGCCCTGTTTTCCTGTTTACTTCAGTTTGTAGTTTTTTATACAATCCATAAATATCAAGTTTACTCAAGCAGTGCATTGTAGATGCATAGTACTTTTTTTGAGCATTTTTTAAAGTGAAAAACAAAACATAGTTAATCTTTTGCATTGTAATTTTTGCATAAAGTAGTGTTTGTTTCAGTGTAAAAAATATTATCTCAGAAAAATACAAAAACATAGGCTAGTTTCTCTTATTAAGTGATGTTAATTCATCAATATATATCTGAAAAAATGAAAAGAAGTTTATTTTATAGTGTTAGTTTGCTTTAAATGCACTTTTACTTTCATTTATTTTCTGCTGAGTCAAAACACCAAACAGTCCATCACTTCCACTTCCTTTGAGTAAAAAACAGCCCTTAAAATTAACGCATAAATTTAAAATTTATTAGTAAGTTTTTATTTTTAGGGCCTTTCACCTACTAGCTTTGGCTAGATTTGTGGGCTAGGGAGTGTAAACTTCCCACAAATTATAAACTCAGAGGTAGTGTACCATTCATTAGGTAAATCCTTGGTTCTACCGTTGTATCTGGGAAGCTCCTCTCAAACGGGAGTTAAGCACTAGGCCGTGTGGAGGCTTGGACAGAGGGGATAACCCCCCGAATCCTTGTCAAAACGTAACCCAGGACTTTTACGCATCTAGGGATTCTATCCTAGACATAGTTTCGGGCTCAGCTACCCTGCCCATGCATACGAGTTCGGCTTGCGACTATCCCCCCAGACAGTAGGTATTGTCAAGGTAGCCTTAGTCTCTTGTCTTTTTAGGGCTCACACCCAGGTAAACCGGAAGGTTATTTCTGGTTCACCTTGAACAGAATTGGAAGGTAACCCTTGTGGAAAGTGTAGGAGTGCGGTTGGGTGATTCCTCTGCTTGTGCCTAAGAACCCCTCAAGGACGCCAAGTAACTGTTCATCAGCTTTCTTCTGGAAAGCATATCTTTATAGCCTGTTTTGATTGCTTGAGACTCTAGGTTCTTTTTAGTGTATGCTCTGTGGATCTGCTTGTGTTTAGTTGGCCTTAGGGTGTGATTTTTTAAAGTCTTAATTCTGGAGGACCAACTGATTAGAAGGTCAAGAAGGTTGAGAAACCTTCCTCCTCTCACACCACTGGAACCTCCACCTTTACCCCAAAGGCGGAGATTAAGCACATGTGTTTCTTTTGAACCAATAGGAGTAAGTGAGGTTCTTGGTGAACTGGAATTAATAGCTAACCGATTTGACCTTGACACAGTCGAGATAGAGGAATTGCAAGCTGACGAGTTTGCAAGAAATTATAATACCCCCTTGACTGATTTGAACGATCCAGTGATCGTGCAGGTTAGGCCTTTTAGTTCACCAGTATTAGGTGTACCTGTAGGTAGAGCTATGTCTTCTGAGGGAGAAAGTTCATTTGTTTTCACCTCAACCCTTCCAGTTGAAGGGGTACTACCTCCCCCGGTTAGTACCCCTAGATCTAATTTACCTTCCACACCCTTAACTCCAGCAAGCCGGGTGGTCCAACCACCGGTTTACTCGAACATAGGAAGTATGTTTGGTGATATGGCTACTGGGATTCCTAGTATGCCTACAATTCCTTCTTCCTTCCCTTACACTACCCACAGTGGTCCGGCCGGATCCTCGGCCTTTGTCCAAGGATTCCCTTGGAATGGGGGACACATACCCCCATCTAGTCCATACGTAGGTCCACCTCCTTCATATGTAGGAGTGCAGTTTGGGAGCAACACCTCTTACGGGCAAAGCTACCAAACCCCTATTTCAGTCCCATAGATGAGCTCTCCCTTCTCTTTTTTTAGTGGAGGGATACCTTCTCCAGTCTTTCAGACCCCAACTTCTATGGGGACGGCCCGAACCACTTACACTGCACCTCCCACCCAAAATCCAGTGGCTTACGGATGGAATCCGTTCCAAAGCAACCTTCCCACTTCACAACCGGTGTCTGGGGGCAACCCCACTTTTACTTATGGGCGATCGGGGGAAAGTCCCTCTAATCCCCAAGCTAGTACATCTAGTACACCGGCTAGGCCAAAGCTTCCTTTTCTGGCAACTTTGAACTTGCCAGACTTATCAAAATTGATGAATGATCCGGTGAGGCATGACCCCTTGTGGCCACCTGTTCCCACCAAACTGCCCTCGGACATCCCTAAGTTCGAAGGTAAGGCTGGTGAAGATCCTGGGCACATGCCACCACCTTCCATCTATGGTGTTCTTCCAACTCATTGAATGAAGATTCAGTGAGATTGAGGCTGTTCCAGAGGACCTTGATAGGCACTACAGCAAAATGGTACATTAAGCTGCCTTCTGCTGCTTTTAGCAGTTTCTGGGACTTGGCTACCGCTTTCCTTAGCCACTTTCAGCTTCCAGTCCGTTACGACTTCAGAACGGACTTGTTCTCCACCTTTAGACAAAACAAGGCAACCCACATCTCGGATCATATCCAAGAGTGGAGGAGGCGAAAGAGCCTTATCAAAGCTACCATCCCTCCTGAGTTTCTATTAGAATGGTTCCTTAAATATTTATTGCCCTATATATCTAAGGATGTTTCCACATCAGGAGTGACTAGTGAGGAAGAAGCCATACTCAGGGCCCAGCAGTTGGACTTGATTTATTCACAGTCTGGGATTCTATATGAAATTATCCCTGAGGCACAAAGGCCTTCACATGAGGCCGAGAAACCTAAGCCCGGACCCCATGCCGATGGTGTGGTTGGGTCCGTGAACTCTCCCATTGTAGAGTCTTTGACAAAACAACTGCACCAATTGTCTGTCAAACAGTCTACGGCGGAGGCAGCAAAGGCTTCCCCCTCCTCCCAAAGTGCAAATGTTTTTGCACAAACCTCTTCGAAGGGCAATCAGCAGCCCGGTGGGAAGAAGAAGAAAGGTAAAAAGGGAGAGGGAAACCAAAATCAAAACAATCCAAAGCCCGCAAACAATGCTGATGGGGGAAAAAAGGAAAAGAATAAAATTAAATTCCCTTGTAAGTTGTGCCAAGGGGACCATCTTACTCATCTTTGTCCCCTCATGGAACAAGCTCAGAAGCTGTTACAAGCTCAACCGCCGGCTGTCCTGAAGGATCCATTTCCCCAAGGGCAGAATTCTACTTCAGCTTCTGCCGTAGCAGGGGGCAGTCAAACTGCTCCTGACCCTAATTATATCAACATGGTTAGATCCTCAACTTTGTTACAAACCAGGAACAAAAACTATGAGAAAGAGACCGATGAGAAGGGTAAAGCTGTAGTTGAACCTTCCAACCCTCTCACTATAGAGAAACCTGTGGAAATAATGCCAAAGATACCCAAAGGTGTCTTTAAGAAGACTTTGCATAACCCAAATTCCAGAGCCGCTTCTAACTACTATGTGGTTGAAGACTTGGCCCAGAATCCTTGTGCAATGTCAGCTTTGGAGGTGCTACACAGTTGTCCCGCCCAGTGGAACGCCCTCTTAACAGCTTTAGGTAGCATGGACTCTTCAAGTCTCTTAGCGAAATTTAATCTCTCTGATGTTAAAATTTGCCTCGCTTATCATGTAGCTCTATCAATAGATGTCGTCCATGGTGGTAAGACCATTGGACGAGCGGTTGTTGATGAAGGAGCCTCTACTTGTGTTATGTCCCTGTCTTGTTGGAAATCTCTCGGATCCCCAGAGCTGGTCCCATCAACCACTTTACTTACTGATTTTGATGGAAGGTCTTTCCGTCCACATGGTATCCTACCAGCTTTCGAGATTAAGTTGGATGGAAAAGCAGTCTCTGTTGAAGTCGAAGTGATTGATGCTCCATTGGACTACAATTTGCTTCTGGGTAGGAATTGGACTTATGCAATGTCTGTCGTTGCATCTGCTTTCTTTCGTGTCATGGTTTTTCCACATGAGGGCAAGCTGGTCACTGTTGACCAGCTTGATTTTACTCGAAAAGGCTGCTTAGAGTCTAAAGATTCCACTGTGCCATTGGTTGATCAGGCCAAAACTGCTGCACAGAGCTTGGGGGCTGGAATGTACGCATCATTGATGGGCACATTCGATATTCCAGCTCCGGTCCTTTATATCGGTTCTACTACTGTAGGGAAGTCCATTGATTCGGTGGTCGATAGGACTGATCCTTGGGTCCTCCCAACCCCTCAGGAAATGGAAGTGCCCTTATCTATAGTAGAAGTGGCGTATCAAGCTATTACCCAAACTACTGTAGATCCCATTCCAGATCCTCTTACAGTCTCGGATGATCTGGAAGAAGTTTACATGCCCGCATGGGCGGAAAACTCTTTACATTCCATAGATTGCTTAGACATTGTTTTACCTTTCGATGAAGCTATTCTGGAAGCTATGTGTTCACGTGATAAGATATGTGAGGATCTTCATCACCGATCTTATTTCCTTCCAGAGCTAAGCAAGATAGAAAACCAAGAGTTTCATGTGAGACTGTCGGATGATGTTCATACACCCGTCAACCCTTTACCTAGGGAAGGAGTGTTTGCCGAGGAGAATATGGCAAAAATTTCCGCCACTATACCGATCAACATCTCTGTAAAGCCAGATGTCGTGGAAAATATCTATATAGGTGCCAACTGCTCTCCGGAGGAGATTGCCATTTATACTGCCCTTTTCAAGGAATTCCGCGATATCTTTGCCTGGTCATATGAGGAGATGTCAGGCATTGATCCATCTATTGTTCAACATGAGATCCCAACCTATCCTGATGCTAAGCTAGTTCGGCAAAAATTACGCCCCGTGAACCCGCGTAAAGCGGCGGCTGTGAAGGTAGAGGTTGAAAAGCTGTTGAAAGCAGGCTTTATATATCCTGTAGCTTTGACTGAATGGGTGTCCAACCCAGTTCCTGTTGATAAAAAGCAAGGGACTATTCACGTTTGTACGGACTTTCGAGACCTTAACAAAGCCTGTCCCAAGGACAACTACCCTACACCGTTTATTGATCAAATCATAGATGCATGTGCGGCTAGTGAGGTATTCTCGTTTATGGATGGTTTCTCCGACTACAATCAAATCCAAATCAAACCGGAAGACCAGCATAAAACTGCTTTTATTTGCCCTTGGGGTACATTCGCGTATAGAAAAATGCCCTTTGGATTGAAAAATACAGGGGAAACCTTTCAACGAGCCATGAACTTTGCTTTTCACGATATAAAAGCCATTGTTGAGCCTTACCTGGATGATCTGCCTGCTCATTCTTGCAAGAGGATCCAGCATCCAGATCATTTACAGTTGATTTTTGAGAGATGCAGGTACTATAAAATTCGCTTGAATCCCCACAAGTTCATTTTCTGCGTCGAATCAGGTAGATTGCTTGGATTCATTGTCTCTAATAGGGGCATTCAGGTGGATCCCTTAAAAGTCGAGGCCATTGTAAATCTGCCTCCTCCTCGTTCACTTAGGCAACTTCAGAGTCTACAAGGTAAGTCTAACTTCCTTCGACGTTTTATCGTTAATTATGCCAAGATCACAAAAGGTTTCATGCACCTACTTAAATAGGACACCCCATTCGTATGGGATGAAACTGCACAATTCGCGTTCAAGGCATTGAAGAAAGCCTTGTTGTCGGCTCCTTTATTACGCCCGCCAGATTACTCTAGGGATTTTTTATTATATCTAGCCACGTCGGAGTCTACCATTGGGGTAGTGCTAGTTCAGGAGGATGACAAGCTCGTTGAGCATGTTGTCTATTATCTTAGTCGCGCTCTGGTTGGGCCTGAGCTTAAGTACTCCCACGTCGAGAAGTTAGCCTTAGCAGCTGTTTATGCTGTACAGAGGTTACGGCACTACATCTTACTGAGGACCACTACTGTAGTGGCGGATGTAAACCCTTTCCAATATGTTTTATCCTGATGGATTGTTGGGGGAAAATTCAATAAGTGGATAGTCATTCTCCAAGAGTTTGACTTGGTTTTCCAATCTGCTAAATCCAAAAAGTCCTTAGTTTTTGCCGAGCTTATAGCAGAATTCCCTACGGAAGAAGATGTAGTGGTTCAAGATGACTCATTCCCAGATGAGCACATCTTCCTTATATCTACCTCTGACCCTTGGTATGGAGATATTCTTATATATCTCCAGACTTTGAAGTATCCTACCACTTACTCTAGGGAGGACCGACGCAAGTTACGTCTTCATGCTAAAAACTACCTCATAATAGGAGATACATTGTATCGACGCGGGGTAGATTCTGTCTTACGTCGCTGCCTTACTCATGAGGAAGCGGAGATTGTCCTAAATGATTCCCATAGCGGAGCGTGTGGGGGTCATTTATCTGGGTTAGCAACGGCCCAGAAGATATTACGTGCCGGGTATTTCTGGCCCACCATCTTTAAAGATTGTGTGGAAGCTGTGAGAAACGCTGTCATCCATGTCAGCTTTACACCAGAAAAATGCGGTCACATCCTGCTCCCTTGTTTCCCATCGTCTTGGTAGGCCCCTTCATGAAGTGGGGGATCGATTATATTACATGCAACCCAGCCTCGGCTGGGGGGCACAAATACATCATTGTCGCTGTCGACTATTTCACAAAATGGGCAGAGGCAATGCCTACTTTCAAAGACAATGGGGAAACGGCAGCTTATTTCATGTTTAATCAGATTATTGCTAGGTTTGGTATTCCCAAAGTGATTGTCACTGACCATGGCAATCATTTCCAAAATCACATGATGACAGAGCTGACCACCATGCTCGGATTTTGACAAGAACATTCTTCTCCTTATTATCCGCAAGCAAATGGTCAGGTTGAGGCTGTAAACAAAACTTTAAAAACTATCCTTAAACGTACTATTGATGCAGCCCGTTCAAATTGGCACATCATGTTATATCCTTCTCTTTGGGCTTATCGAACCAATGTCAAAACTGCTACGGGTTTTTCCCCCTTCCAACTCGTTCACGGGGTGGAAGCTATTACGCCAATTGAATGCGAAATCCCATCCCTACAGATAGCTATTCATGTGCTACCTGACACAACTGAGCTTGAAGAACGGTTGCTCCATTTAGAACACCTTGATGAGCAACGTAGAGATGCGTTGACTGCAAATCAGGCTCATAAGAATAGGGTTAAATCTCAATATGATAAAACGGTCAAACCTCGGGTTTTCTCTGAGGGAGGACTTGTCTTGCTCTGGGACCAAGATAAGGAGCCTCTAGGGGCAGGAAAATTCAAGGCTATGTGGTTGGGACCCTATGTTGTGTCTAAAGTTTTGAGTAAAGGCGCATATGAATTAGTGGATTATGATGGGAATAAGTTGCCTGAGCCTAGAAATGGGCTCTACCTGAAGAAGTACTATGCCTAGGCTTAGCACTTTTTCTTGTATATTAATGTATGTATTTTTATGTACATTAGGTTGTCAGTTTCATTTTTTATACTATCTACTAGTTGTTGCAGATGTCTTCCGAGATGTATGTAGGTTTTGCTGATGGCGCCAGCCGTCACACTTGTAACCTGGCTTCGGCAGCATGGGTTATCTATTCCCCTTTGGGACAGCTTGTTACCGCGGGTGGCACTTGTCTAGGTCCTGCTTCCAATAATGTTGCTAAGTATAGGGCTGTAATTGAGCTCCTATGGGATGCCTTGTCACGAGGCATCACCCAGCTTGAAGTCCGTTTGGATTCTCAGTTGGTTGTTTCCCAGCTCAATCGAGCTTACCAGGTGCGTAATCCTACATTGTTACGTCAGTTCATGCAAATACGTTTACTGGAAAGACATTTTGAAGTTATTACTTTTAATCACATTCCACGAAACCAAAATTCATTAACTGATGCATATGCTAATTATATTTTGGACTGGCATCTCACACACATTCCATAAAATATACAGCAAATACATAAGAAACATTTGTAAATAAGCTGACAACCAAAACACAAATATATATATATATATATATATATATATATGTAAATATCTGTCATAGGATAGGTCAAGTCTGATCCGTAGATCCCATCATGTACAAAATATACAAAAAGTGGATCAACATCCATCAAAATTCCCTAGCACTAAGACTGCCCACCATGGCCATTGGGACCTCCTTGGTCCCCATCATCTCTGTGCCCCCTGGCTTCCTCAGCCTCCTCGGCTTCGACAGCCTCCACTGCATCTCTATATACACATACTGCTCTGGCTACCCGCCTGAAAAGACGTAGCCAGGCCGGTGGAACTCCAACTACAGACTCCTGCATAGCTACAGGGAGATGCTCTATCCGTATCGTAGGTACTCGCTCGGTCAGCCTGCCTAGCTTCTCCTCGAGTACCGTGATCAATCCTGGGTCTCCCCCTGCAACAGGACGTACGAAGGTACGTGGGTGCCCTACAGGGCGGACCGGTCCAATATCTGCATTTTCACACATAAAGAGGGTTTATACTTGTGCATATGTATATATCCTATCATTTGAAAATCCATAAAAATTTGATAATGATAAAAAATAAAAAATGACTTACCCATCTCTCTCCATGCTCCCCCTGGAGGGAGGACTAGGTCAGGATCACCTCGGAAATCTAATCCAGCGTATGGAAACTGCTCCAACGCCAGCACCTGCCGTTCCCACCATGAATAGAAATCATCATCATACATGCTCTGTACTACATCTCCCCCTCCTTGACGGAGGAAGATATCTCCCCACCGGCTCAGCCTCGGCTGCCGTGGATGATGAACCTGTAAGGGTATCGCAGGGCTCATAGCTGGCATCCTCTCAAAGAAGAACGCTACCAATATACTAGCATAACCAAATTTCTTCCGTCTCCCCCTCCTACAGTCAGATAATTGCCTCCTCATGATGGGGTCAATCCCTGTACACCAATCAAAGAGTGTGCCTCTAAAGCAGTCCATCGCCACTCTCATCTGAGTCCTGGTGGCCATGTGTAATCCTGTCGACCCTGAAAGTCTCACTATAGTACTGGCCAATACCTGTAATGTAAGATCCTGAATATCTGCTATGAGAATGCTGCTGCCTTTCTTTTGAGTACCCGGCCTGCAGAATACATCGATATAGTTCTGGACACTCAAGGGGTCCCCACCCCTGCTAGTTGCCCTCCAGGTTCACCGGTGCTCCCCGATGTGATAACCCAGTTATGAAGTAGATGTCCTGTGTGGTAAGCTCCAAAGTCTCACCCTAGATATTGAACATCGCCAGGTCGTGGTCCCAGTAATGGACTAAGAACTCTAATATGTGGACATTGGCCCGCATAGGTGATGTGCAAAAGAACTTGAGCAGCCCACTATTCCTCAATGCTTGGATGGTAGGCGGGCTTTGGAGAGCCGCTTGGTCCATCATCTCATGTTCCCTCTCCCTCCACTCCAGCACCATGTTTTCCCTGACAAATAAACATAGTTTAATTCAGTATTTCACCATAAAAATTTAAAAATTTTGACCCTTTTGAATGCTTTTATCTTTTGCGCAGCATACGCGACTATCCATTAGGACAAGTCGCGAGTCATTCACGACTTTCCTATGCAGCAAGTCGTGCATGAAACGCGTATTCACGCCTTTCATGCGTAGCAACCCACGAATACATTTTGCTATCTTTTATGTTGATGAAATAAACTGAATTGACCATCAATTTTAAAATTTGTTTGGATGAAAATGAAGAGCTCAGGGTGTAGAGTTACCTGTAGCTGATGGATCTGAATTTCGATGGTCCAATTGTCCACGGCAAGTGATCAAAGATAGAGGGTAAACTTTCCTTTTTTGGTTCAAAAAGTGCAAATGGTAAGAAATGATTTGATTTTCAAACTATTAATAGAAAAAATATTTTGTAAAGTGGGTCTTTCTCTATAGTTTGAAATTTCA
>LPNX010869020.1:325882-373365 GCA_001517045.1 Pseudotsuga menziesii | reverse complement strand
GTGCTCACTGTTCAAGGATTATACCTAATATCTGATTTATCACCTGATCCTATTACTGTTATATCTGTTATCCATTTACTTGTGTCTCCCTTCTTTTGCCCAGTTCCTAGTCACTCTTGTGATCCATTGGAGGATCTATTGCCTTCCCTATCACAGCATAGTTCTGTTTCAGCACCTCCTGATGACGACAACCTAGATTTTTGATGATAGTACCTCTGGATTCACTTTCATCATTGGTGAACTCCTTTGCTTCAGTTGTCAATTATCACCTATTGGTTGACAAACTGTTGAATCCTTTCCATGTTTGACTTCAGCTTACCCTTATTCACATGGCTTGGATTGTACTGGTTCTTTGGGATCTTTTATGAAGACCTTAGTTCCTCACTCATGAACTAAGTTGCGCAATACTATGTTCCATTTCTATATCCAGCTTCCAGATCTTTGAAGACTCATCATTATTGTATTGTGGCTTCGATCCACCTTTGCAAATACGTGGTTTTACCCGTATCATATGATGTACTCAAATATTGTAAAGGAGCTAGTGTTCCAGTAAATTGAACATAGTATCCTCAGATGCAACTTTGTATATGACATTACCATGTATTTGTTTCAGGTACTCCTTCTACTCCACTAGATTTCTGAGTTTTCTCCTGAGTTTAATATTATAATGTATTTCGGCCATCGTTCCCCTCTGACTTCACACATTAGGGGGCATCTGTTATACACCTGAATGGCACCTCTCCGTCCGAGTGCTGATATCCCTCATGTCGGCACGCAAAAGGACACTTATGGATTGAGGTTGCCCATATTCACTATACCTTGGCTTATGATGAAGTACATTCCCTATATACCTAGCTGGTTACTTTGCCATTTTGCCATGTTGAGTTGTATTCGCGACTCTCTATATTGACAACTCGTGCATCATTCATGAGTCTCCTATACAGCAAGTCGAGAATCCTTGTATTCGCGGGTTACTCTTCTATATAGTCGCGAATCATTCGCAGGTTGCTATACTACAGACCTGCGAATTGTTTCCTCGACATTAAAACATAAAACCACATGCTAATGGAAGATTAGTTTACTCATTTAACTTAATCTTCTTAACTGCCACAACCTCCCTAACCTTCGAGAACTACCTCATTTCATCCATATAAATAGAGGCCTTGGGGAGGGTGTTTGATAGTCATACTTGGAGAGCAAAGTTATGCTGGTGGATTGTCTGCAGAAATCTTTGGAGCAGATAAACTCAGAGTCCTTTGGTGACAGAGGAGTCCTTGTTCAGACATTGGGTTGTAACCTAAACTCTCTTCTATTATTGTTAATAAAGATATTACTTCTTCCATATGTGTTTCATATCTTGTAGATTGGTAAATGTTTACATTTCAATATGATATATGATTTGCCTAACCTGCATTTATATATATGAATCATTCTGTATGTGGAAGAGTGTTTATTAACAGGTGAAGGAGGAACTATCCTGAAGACTTTGGAAGTGGATCAAAAATGGAGAAGATAGCAAGGATCAGCCTTTGTTTAATACAAGTAAGTCCTTCTACTTTCCTATTTCCTATTCTGTGCTTTTAGAGTCAAACTGTCTGCAAGTAATGAGTATGTTGGTAACCCCCCAGACCTAGGTTATTAGGTGAATTATCCTGTACAACAATCACGTAATTTTTTCCTTTTATTATCTTTATGGTTTATCTCGAGAAGTGGCATCTCTTGAGGCTTCTAACACTCAAAATCACCAGGTAGTGTTACATTTAGGTTTCTCAAGGGTGGTAAAATAGTTAAGGTAGAAGATGAATCTATGATATTTGATTTTTCTGACTTGTATTCCTTGGCATACTGTAGGATACATATATTTTCATTGTATGGATCGCCTTTATTATCAACGATACTGGCTTGAATCCCATTATGATCTTGGTCGAGCTCATCTTTATCAACTATATTATTGATATTTGGTCATTCCTAGGATAATTTGTCTCCTTGTCTTGTTTATTGTCTTGATTGACTTGGTTTCTCTCATTTTTGTTGACATACTGGTCCAACATATTTGAGCTGCTAATATGGTTTGTACCAAACCTTAGTTTTTGTAACATTCCTATCATTGTATTCTAGTTCTGTGTCATGGTGCTCATGTTCTATGTTAAGGTGTTTATGTTTTGCATTATGGTACTCATTTTGTCATCCATGTTTTTTTGTTTTTCGCTCAGGATGTCAAGTTTGTCGTCGAGCCTTCTTTCTACCAAAACAAGATCTTTTTTTAGTAATGTATTGTTATTTTGCATATTTTCCTTCAAGCCTTCTTGGTTAGTGGCAATGGACTTTATGTCCTTTTCCATTTTATCGATCTTCTCTTTCAGTTCCTCCATGGTCTTGGACCTTGTATGCAAAGGTGTGTACTTCGAAGCTATTTTGGCTTTTGAGGTGAATTTTTGAATAATAATAAATATTAATTAAATAATAATAATAATAATTATTTTGTTTTAAACTATATAATGCTTGGTATATAGTTTTAAAAATAAATATTGTAATAATAATATTATTATTATATAATATTTAATTTTTGTATAGTTTATAAAAATAAATATTGTAATAATAAATTTATTATTATATAATATTTATTAAAATTTGTTTTGTTGGTGTTTTGCACTATGAGCGTAGAGGATGAGCTGGAAACATGCGAAGGTGTCACAATATGCGAAGGTGTCGCAGGTGGGTGGGATGGAACTCGCAGAGATGGAGAGATGAAACGGAGCTAAGGGATGGGCTGGTGGGAAGGCAGACGCAGAGAGGAGGACAGGGTGGCTGGTGGGGCAGCGTGGTGTCAATGCAGAAGTGGTGGTAGAGGAGGAGCGTGGTGAGTGCAGTGGCAAGGCACACACACACGGTAGGGTGGTTTGCAGGCTATGGGAGTTAAGGGAACGATGGGGCGGCGAGGAGAACGGTGTGGGCAGGGAGCATGCGAGTGCAAGTAGGTGAAAGAGGGCACGCAGAGAATGAGAGTTGAGGGGATAGAAGAGAACATGGATGTGGAAGGATGCAGGAGGGAGTTGTGAGGGTAACATTGGAAGGTGGCACGAGAGAGAAGCACTGGAAAGAGAGGAGAATGGTGGGTGAGGGAGAAAAGGTAGCAGCGCTACAAGCGAGGGGATGATGCAGCAGCTGAAAAGTGGAAGCAGTGACGCGAAGTGGAAATAAGTGGAAACCGGGGATGGAGCAGGTGCACGGGGAATGGAGGGTGGAGTAGGGGGATAGAGAGCGAAGGTGATGGAGGCGGCGAGCAGGCTGGAGGACGTTTGTATTTTGTTTTTTTTGTTTTTTTTTTAAATTTTTGGGTAGCACTTGGGATGAAGTGATGGGCAGTGGAAGAAATTAAGGATTTAAGGATTGATGAGCCGAGTCCAAGCTCAAGTAAGAATTAATGAGCCGATTTCGAGCTCACAGTGTAGGAGTGAATCCGCTCTGATACCAAATGGAGCAACCAAATCCGGTTGTTCGTTAGTTGAATCCGACTATCATTGTAATAATGAAATATGAATAGTAAAATAATATATTAGATGATGGGTAAAATGTACAATAAGCTCACCATTTTATAGGATTGAGCGTGAAGGGTTACACCCTTTCATATAATTAACTAATCTATTTAATAATTTATTTTATATTCGTTACAGCATTAATGGGCTTCCATGAGGAATGAAAAGTTATCCTATACAATTCAGCAGGTTTTCCTACTATGAGCACCTACAAATTGTTCATTTGTTTGATACAATGCATATTGGAAAGAAAGTGACTGAAACATTATGGCGACTACTGGAGCTAAGGAGGGAGAAAGATAAATTTGTGAAATTTTGCAAAGACATTCAAGAAGGAAACCATGCAATGAAAGGCGCCATCCAATTTCATAGCAATGGAGACCAAATTAATTTAAACTCAATTCCATGGATGTTTACTGTTAATGTAATTGTAACTTTGGAATGTATTCACTTGTATTTCTCATCTATTGTAACCCGATGTTTATTCCGGGATGTATTTGAGTCATGTCATGCCCCGATGTTTTGATTGAGAAGTTTCTATAATGTGAAAGTCATGTCAAGTCATTGTGGGTAACCCTCCTATTTGTCAAGGGTTAAAGTCCCCACAGTTATGGGGCCCTAGGGTTATTAAACTATCCTAGTGAATTCAACCCTACGTGAGTCATTTCAAGTCAGGGAAATAGTCCCCACCATCTAGGTCAAGGTTAACCCTCCTTGTTGAGCAGAGGGAAAATTCCCCACAATTTGTAGGGCACTAGGGTTATTAAACACTCCTAGAGATGTCGGCTCTAGTAAGTAATTGTTAAGTGAGGTCGACATGTTGGAGTGCACTTCAAGTGAATGAAAGAATATGAATAGAGAGTGAGCCTCTCTATTTATCACACACTCACTAACTCATTGGGGTGCATGAGTGAGAGAGGAGAAGGTCTCTCAATGAGAGAGAGAGAGAGAGAGAGAGAGAGAGAGAGAGAGAGAGAAGCTATGGAGATCATCTTTATGTTTTCGGGTTTTACTGTTGCCATTGGTGCTCATTCTATCTTTGAGGAAGTTGCAGGGTTTTCTCCTTTATGGTTTCCCTGAGGAAAATTCTTTGTGTCTCTTGTCTCTTGTGTTTTATTGCTGTGCATGTTATTCTCTCAGTTAAAGATCTTAAGATCATAATGCTAGCTTGAATGATAAAAATATAACATGGAATTAGAGCTAACCTAAGAAGAAGACATTGTGCAGCTGCAGAAGCTAGGACTTCTTAATTTTTGGGTCTCTCTCCACAATCCATTAGCAAAATTATGCTAGGTTGACTCTCCATTGAAGGGCGCATCTTTCTGTCAAAGCGGAATTCGATTCTGAGCATTTTCAATTTTGGTGTGGGAAATTAGGGCTTCTTGTAGAAGAGGAATTTTTGAGTGAGCCTAGAATAGGATTAATCTCCTCATAAAAATCAAATTTTAGAGACCTGGATCAATATTTTTGGTTGGGTGAAACTCCAGGAAAGTCAATCCCTAGTTTGACCCCGAGCTAGAAAAACCCTAAATACTAAAACTGCTAAGTTTTGGTACATTCATTATATCCTGATATTAGAAAAGGATATGGAGCTGAAAATTGCATATTCCAAAGATACAATCCTTCTTTACATTGTGTCCACAATTCTAGTTTAGAGTCGCTATATTCTAGGAGATATGATCCCTCCAAGTTAGGGTTCCATCCTCTTCTAGAATTCATCCCTAAAAAGTACACCTAGGGATAATTGTTATATCTTGGGCTACAGAGGTCCAAATTATATTTATGAAGATGTACCAAAATGGGAATGGACTGTACTTTCTATTTTCCAAGATTCAGACTCAGAAAATGAACCAGTGACACGTGGAAGTCTGTACAACTTCGCTGTTCTGAATAGTCCTGTAACAGCTCACGTTGGGAAAACAATGATAAGTGCCAATTGATGAAACAAATTCTGATGAAACCTGTGGTTTTGGTTCAGGGACATGTGAGGCTACCCTAGTACGAAGTTTTAGACACATAGGACCTATAATTTTGGAGATACCATAGAAACAGTAACATGCATTTCTACAGGAGAAATTGGAAAACTAGGCTTCCTATTATGGGAGCTTCCCTCCACTTTTTTTAGAAGAGGAGTACATTGGATAGCTCCATTTGAAGAGATATATATTTCTATCCAATCAGATCTAAAAGATTCCAAGTTTTGAAAAGTAGGGTTTCTTTGAAAAACCATAGATCAGCCAGCTCCGAAACCAGGACAGACATCTCAAATCGGTAAGATCCAATATTTTTCTATTTTCATTTGAGGTTCTCATTTCAAAGTGATATATCACATCAGCTTGATGATAAGCTTGGTGAAGTTGACAACTTCCAAGCATGGAAGCATATGATCTCCCTGAAGAAAATGAATTGGACACCTACACAAGTAGAGAGGTTCCAGTTCCAGAGGGAGATGAGGCTAGAAGCCTTACACAAGAAGAACTTGGTCAAGGCTAAGAAGATCATTGTTGATCCAATCACAGATCAAATTGCACCACAAGTGTCTTTCCTAAATACATCGAAGATGTTTTGATTCCTTGACCAAGCTATATGAAGGGAAGAACATAAATCAAAAGATGGTTTTGAGAAAATAGTTGAAGAATGTGAAGATTCAGAATGCAGAACTACTTGAAGCAGTAGAAGAAGTGGATAATGTAGAAGTGGTAATAGACACCTTGAATGGCCTCCCAGGATCACGGGATTCATTCATGCGAGGAATGTGTTCCAGAAGGAAGTGATTACTTTCAACAGACTCTGGGAAAAGAACACACAAGAAGAAGAAACTCGACTCACAAGAAGAGAAGAGAAGATGGCAGCAACTGAAGATCAAGATCTCACCATCCAAAGAAGATCCCTCAATCGATGAGGAATACGAAGATATCAAATCTTGAAGAACCTCTTATCCATCTTATCATTTGGATAAGAAATGATGCTATGATGAATGAAGAAGATTATGAAGCTGAAGGCTCAAGAAGGAGTCTACCCACGAAACAAATAAAGATAAGTATTCAATTGTCATTTCATGATATTGTTTTGTTATGCATTTGTTTATATTAAGTTGATGTGTTATGCATGATAGAATGTTTGCATTAATGACAGTATACTACTAATATGCATGTGATGGGTAAGTAGCTCATGGTGCTATACAACTATCCATTGCTACTTATCTAGAATGAAACCTCTTTGCTGACATATTGGATTAGTGCACAATCTCAATGTTGTCTTGGTAGAGATGGAAGGCATCTAGAAAGTTTTAGTGAGATATGGATGAATGTTGTATTGGCTAAAGTAGTTGCATGGTCATATATTTATGCATAAGAAATTTCCAGTATGAATATTCCTTATGAAATGTTTCTAACCATACAAAATCATTTCACTTGTAGGAAAGATCGCGTACATAATCACCTACAAGCAAAGAAGGACAAGACTTGTTCCAAAGAACAAGTGACGACAGTTCAAGATGAAGAATAAATATGATGAATGCAGCGAAATCATTAATAAAGAACCTTCCAGCTATGAATAAGTAAACAAGAAGAAAGGGAATACCAGTTCAAGAAGAATGATGTCTAGGATGTAGTATCGAGACCTGAAGAGAAGTTCATAGTTCCATCATGCAATAGATGGAAACACCATGGGATAACACATACATAATGAGCTTGACGAATATTTGAACATGTGCTACAAGGTTGATAGAGGATGACAAGCTCACATATGGGTGTGAGAAGAAATTTTGAAAAAGTTCAAGATAGAGGATCTTGGTATCCAATGATCCTAGATGGATACTACTTGTCACTCTGGTACAGAATGTTTCAGTGCATAGAGTACAAAAGACAGATGGAGAATGATGCTCTGCTTCAGAGGGAGTGACTGCAAAAGATCCTGAGGTTCGACATGGTACGATAGGATGGACAGATTACTGATGACTCTAGGATTTACTGAGAGTAAAAGAAAATTCCAACCTTTGCTTCAAGATTGAAGGAGGAAGACTAGTGATGCTCCTGTTATGTGTCGATGCACTATTTTCTAGGAATGGAGGTGTGGACAAAGGAAGTATGCAATAGAGATCTTGAAGAGGTTCGGGATGATGGATTGCATGACCACACCTATGGAATCAAACCTGAAGCTATTGAGTGTTTCTTCATCAGAGACGGTTGATGCTACGATGTATCGTCAGATGATTCATTCCTTGATGTACCTGACGAATACAAGACCAGATATTTGCTTTTCCGTGAACACATTGAGACATGTTCACCTGATGGTTGTAAAGCATCTAGTAAGGTACCTAAAGGGTACAGTTGATTATGGGCTCAAGTATGAGGTGAATCAAAAGATCATGTGGATTCGTATTGGGAAGGCAGTGCCATTGATAGGAAGAGAACTTCGAGGTGCTACTTCAGTATGGGATCAAGTGTGATCTCTTGGTTTGGTAGGATGGAGTCCGACATGGCGTTGAGTACAGCTGAGGCAAAAGATGTTGCCACTTTCTATTTGGGAGGTAGTATGTTTCTTTTGAAAACTACTATTTGATTTGGTTGATTTGACTTGCATTTGTTGTATGATGCAGAGAGGAGTAGTGATCCAGATCAAGATCTCTTGAAATAAGGATTTCTAGCATAGCTGATGAGATAGGTTGCCCTCAGATGTAATCAGTCCTGGTGAAGCTCACAGGTCATCCTTGGACGTAATCAGCCTTGATGTGATTCTATGCTAGAAATGGCCAAAGTGAAGTTTGAGTACTTCAAGGAGAAGCTTGGAGTTCTTGAGATCGAGGTTCCCTCTAAGGGGAAATGATGAGTCCTATAGCCATTCCGACAAGTAGGTCAAATGTAAGGGCTGAGCCATTCTATCATGGTGAGAGCATTGGTTCCTTCCATGTCAGATATGAGTGCTGAATCCATAGCCATTTTGATGAGTAGGTTAGATATAAGGGCTGAGCCATTTTGTCATGGTGAGAGGATTGGTTCCTTCCATGTCAGATATGAGTGTTGAATGCCATTGTTGGAATGGAGGTACCTGGTTAGTTACCAGGAACACTCAGTCCAGGATTGAGAGAGCCATTATGACGAGTAGGTCAGATGTAATGGCTGAACCATTTTGTCATGGTTAAAGGATTAGGTTGCTCCAATGTCAGATGTGAGTGCTGGCCATTCTGTCGAGTAGGACAAATGTAAGGGAAACTACCATTCTAGGAATGGAGGCACCTGGTCAGTTACCAGGTAGCTCAGTCTGGGACTGTGGGCCATTTTGATATGACTGTAGGATTGGTTCCTACTTGATCAGATGTGAGTGCACGCCCTTCTGAACATGCATGTTGGATTGGTTCCTCGCATGTGTCAGATGTAAGTGTAGAGCCTTTTCGAACATGCATGTTGGATTGGTTCCTCGCATGTGTCGAATGTAAGTGCAGACCCTTTTTGAACATGTATGTTGGATTGGTTCCTCGCATGTGTCAAATATAAGTGCTAACCCTTTTTGAACATGCATGTTGGATTGGTTCCTCACATGTGTCAAATGTGAGTGCTGGGCCTTTCTGACAGGGTTGCGGGATTGGTTCCCACATGGTCAGATGTGAGTGCTGGGCATGTCTTTCTGATATGATTATAGGTTAGTTCCTACATGATCAGATGTAAGTGTTGGGGGAATACCTACATGGTGGCTAGGCCTACATACATCATGAAAAATGGTTGGATCTATAGAACTTCCTATGATGGAAGAATCATGAGAGAGCACCCATGAATATTTAGTATTGATGATCCAGATCCAGAGATGATCCAGATCGAGGGATGATCTAGATCTAGAGATGATCCAGATCGAGTGATGATCCAGATCCAGTGATGATGATCTAGATCGAGTGATGATCTAGATCCAGTGATGATGATCTAGATCCAGTGACGATCCAGATCCAGAGATGAATATGACTTGAAGAAAAATAATACTTGAAGATGAATATGACTTGAAGATGTAGATGACGAGAAGACCCAGAGAAGAAGACTAGTGATGAAAATTGTGTTGAGAGAATACCTTCCCAGTTAAGAGGGAGTGTTAATGTAATTGTAACTTTGGAATGTATTCACTTGTATTTCTCATATATTGTAACCCGATGTTTATTCCAGGATGTATTTGAGTAATGTCATGCCACGATGTTCCGATCGGGAAGTTTCTATAATGTGAAAGTCATGTCAAGTCATTGTGGGTAACCCTCCTATTTGTCAAGGGTTAAAGTCCCCACAGTTATGGGGCCCTAGGGTTATTAGAATATCCTAGTGAATTCGACCCTAGGTGAGTCATTATAAGTCGGGGCAATAGTCCCCACCATATAAGTCAAGGTTAACCCTCCTTGTTGAGTATAGGGAAAAGTCCCCACAAGTTGTGGGGCACTAGGGTTATTAGACACTCCTAGAGATGTCGGCTCTAGTAAGTAATTTTTAAGTGAGGCTGACATGTTGAAGTGCACTTCAAGTGAATGAAAGAATATAAATAGAGAGTGAGCCTCTCTATTTATCACACACACACTCACTCATTGGGGCGCATGAGTGAGAGAGGAGAAGCTCTCTTAGTGTGAGAGAGAGAGATAGAAGCTGTGGAGATCATCTTTATATTTTTGGGTTTTACTGCTGCCATTGGTGCTCATTATATATTTGAGGAAGTTGCAGGTTTTTCTCCTTTATGGTTTCCCCGAGGAAAATTCTTTGTGTCTCCTGTCTCTTGTGTTTGATTGCTGTGCATGTTATTCTCTCAGTTAAATATCCTAAGATCATAATGCTAGCTTGAATGATAAAAATCTAACATTTACGGAGCAGCAAAGCAGTGTTGTCAAAGAATTAATGCGAAAAAATTAAATTTCCCACTAGATTTTTTGTAAACTTGAAGAATATCATAACAAAAAAATGTGATTTTGCGGGTGTCAAAACGCATGATTGGCACGTCTTCATCAAGGTAATTATTATTTCTTTGTCCATATAATTTTATTTTTTCATTTTATTGCATAATTTTTTTTCTTGTTTGTATACTATTTGTTTAAACAATGATGTGGTTTGTATATTGATGCAGTATGTTCTACCTCTCTCTCTTTCGGACAACTTTGACAACAATGTTAAACAAGTTATATATAATCTTGGTAAATACATAGGTAAATAGCGATTAGTTGTTTGTGCTTAGTGTTTCTTTAAATATTCGTATAATTTATATTTGTTTTTTGTGCACTATTTCATGATATGTAATTTAATGTTTTTTTTGTTAAATATCGTTATTGGTTTCCGTCACTTGTAGATGGTTGAAATATAAAGAAATCCATAAAGAATATATAAAGTATTGGAGGAGAGAAATTCCTTGTCTCATGTGTGAAATGCATAAGAATATACCTTTGGCATTTTTCAATGCACAGGAACACTACCTCATACACCAAGTTGAGAAGATTGAGTTGTGTGGACCTATGCACTCAAGGTCCATGTGGATGGTTGAGAGTCACTTGAAATTTATGAAGGGTTTGGTGAGACAACAAGCACATGCTGAGGGTTCTATGATGGAAGGATATACGATATACCAAAACATGTTGTATGTTAGTGAATATCTTCCTAATTTAGCGTCAAAGATTAATTTACATCGCATTTGTGATCCAGACTCCAATAACAAATTTGAAGGGGAGCACCTGAAGGGGAAAGGTATATAGAGGAAGGTGAAAGGTAATTATTAGCTAGTGGATGTTAATTATATCATTCATATTCTAGTTGCATTTTAAATTTATTGCATCAATTAAGAGCATATACTTTGTTCAGAAAATTTACATCTGTCTTGAATTTTAATGTTTATTGTCATCAAGTAGTTGGTCGAGAGTGGGATGCAATTCATTTATACATCACAAAAAATATTGACTGGATGAAGGTATGGATTGAACGATGCGAACAATCGGGTCATGGAATATCATGGGAAGGTGTGGCTTCATTGGTAAAAGAAGCACATTGCAATGGAGATATAAATCTTACAAAAAGAGAAATCGATTTAGCATATGGTTTAAAAGATAAAATGGAAAGCATATTAATCAATCACTCTAAATCTTTTATTTTGCAAATTATATTTTGACGTGCATGTTGTTATTTTCCATGTATTGCTACAGAACTATTGAATCATTGTGTAATATTTTTGTGTATTGCTCGTTGTAGGTAAAACACCATAAGGCTATGGTCTGCAATGGTTGTAGATATCGCATCAAAAAATTGGATGAAACAAAGAAAAAATCAGATTGTGGGATATATGCAGTCTTTGAGGTGACCAATGTTTCAACTAAAGTGATAGCATCCAGAACTCTTCAAAAATCGATACTATGTGTATTTCGAAGATATTCTATAGTGTGAATTTAAATCATTCATGGTAGTTTTGTTCGTTGTCAAATGGTACAAGCTACAATTGAATCAACATGATCTCGATAGAACTATTTTTGAACATGATAATGGATTTACCATGGTAAATACAAGGTTTTTTGATCCAAGAACGAAGCCTTATGTTCTTCCAATCCAATGTGAACAAGTATTTTACTCAGAGGTTCTAGGTAAAGTGGGCTGGTCATTTGTTATGAGACACGATCCAAGGGGAAGGCTGGTAAAGTATAACCTAGACGATGGTAATGAAGAGGGTTTTCTGGGAGAAGAAGATGATGATGAAGAGCATGATCAACATGAGTTAGATTATGATGATGATCCGATAGAAGATGTCCAAGAATTAGTTGAATCAAATGATTTAGTAGACAATGCCCATGAAGATTATATCGACGATTACATGATGAGTGTAACTGAATTAGATGACAATGATGATATGGTCAATCCTTATAATTTTGACTTTGGATATGATGATATGGATGATGAATTGGATGAAGAAGACGATGAAATATATTGAAAGGTAAATCTTTAATTATACCTATTATTTTATCTTATTTTTTTTAAAAGAGTTACCAACATCATCATCATCACCATCATCTTCATCATGTTGATCATCATCATCACTATCATCATCATCTTCATCGTCAGCATCATCATCATCATTATCATCATTATCATCATCATCATCATTATCATCATCATCATCATCATCATCATCATCAAGAGCATCATCATCATCATCATCATTATCATCGTCATCATGACCCTCATCATGATCATGATAATCATTATAATCATAATAATCCTAATGATCATCATTATCATTATGATCATCATAATCATCATCATCATCATGACCCTCATCATCGTCATCATCATAATCATCATCATCATCATCATCATCATCATCATAATCATCATTGTCACCATCATGACCATCATAACCATGATCACCATCATGATCATGATCATCATCATTGTCATCATTATGGTCATCATCATCATCACCATCATCACCATCCACATCACCATCATCATCATGTTGATCATCATCGTCTTCATCATCATGATCATCTTCATCATCATCATCATCATCATATTCATCAACGTCGTCGTCATCTTCATCATCATCATCATCTTCATCATTATCGTCATTACGATGATGTTCAGCATCATCATCTCCATCATCATTATGTTCTTCATCATCATGTTGATCATCATTGTCTTCATCATCATCATCATCGTCGTCTTCATCGTCATCATTATCTTCATCATCATCATTGTCTTCATCATCATCATCATCGTCGTCGTCATCTTTAGCATGATGATGATGATGATGATGATCACCATCATCTTCATCGCCGTCTTCATCCTCATGATAATAATCATCATGATCAACATCATCATCATCATTATCATGTTCATTATTATCGTCTCCATGATGATGACGACGACGATGATGATGATCATCATTGTCATCGTCTTCATCATCACCATCTTCATCATCATGACCCTCATCATCATCATCATCATCATCATCATCTTCATCATCATTGTCTTCATCATCATGACCCTCATCATCATCATCTTCATCATCATCATCTTCATCATCATGACCCTCATCATCATCATCGTCATCATCATCATGATCATCATGTTGATCGTCATTGTATTCATCATCATGATCGTCATTATCATGATGTTCAGCATCATTGTCTTCATCACCATTATGTTCATCTTCATCATCACCATCCACATAACCATCGTCATCATGTTGATCATCATTGTCTTCATCATCTTGTTAATCATCATCATGATCATCTTCTTCATCATCATCATTATCATGATGTGCAACATCATCATCTTCATCATCTTCATCTTTATCATGATGATGATGATAATCATCGTCATCGTCATCATCATCATGATCCTCATCATCACCGTCATCATGACCCTCATCATCATCATCACCGTCATCACCATCATCTTCATCATGTTGATCACCATCATCTTCATCATCATGATAATTAGATGTAGCATCGATCTTCTCCATGAAAAAAAATCCAATCATGAGACTTCATCAATAAGACAATTCAAAAATGCATGCACTTATAGATATACTGGCCACTAAGTGGCTTATCTTCCTTGTTTCTAGTATGCCATTAAATTTAGATTTTTAATTTTCGACATTTTTTATTATTAAGATAAAAGTGACTTTATGGCAAAGTCAAAAGTTATGAGAAAGTTAAAATTTAAGATAGATTGTATGAATAATATGATCATTCTCAATTTCAAAGTAAATATAATAACGATGACCAATTTTGTGAAAAATAAACATAAAAAGTTAATCAAAGTATTATTTGTTAACTTTTTATATTAAATATTTATTTGTGAAATATTTTTTATTAGTTTTATAGGTAATTATTTTAGATATTCTAACACCAAGAATAAATATATTAGATGGTGGATGATTATTAACATATAGGATAAAGTATTACAAAATCATTGTAACATTTGAATATCAAGAATGTTAAAATATACAACCATCTTACCTTATTAAATGGATAAACTTAGGAAATATGTTTGTATTGGACATTTTTGTGGAATTTAGTTTTCCTTGTGTATATAGGGTTTTTATTGCAACGTGACCACTAGAGGTTTTTGTGAAAAATTGGGTCATGGTGCTCCAATGTGACAGACACATTGATACTTTGAATACAAGAATGTATTAGTGCTCCATGAAATTCCTACATTATATATATATGCTTTGAAATCAAGATTAAAGATACTAGATGGGAGGTTTTAGTGAAAATTGGGTCATGGTGCTCCAATGTAATGTAATTGAAATTGAACTTTTAAATTGTAACTACACATTGGATTTTCAGTTGTAATTACATGCTAAATTTGGAAATTTAAATTGCAATGTTAAATTGTAATTTAATTCTAACGTGTAGGCTGTAATGTAATTGTAATTTACTATTTTAAATTATAATGATGTTAATGATGATGACGATAATGATGATGATGTTAACGGCGATGATGACTGTAATGATGTTGACGATGATGAATATGAAGATGATGATGATGACGACAATGATGATGATGTTAATGGCGATGATGACTGTAATGATGTTGACAATGATGAATATGAAGATGACGATGATGATGGTGACCATGATGATGAAGATGATGATGATGATGATGATGATGATGATGTGAATGATGATGATGGTGATGGAAATGATGATGATGACAATGATGATGACGAAGACGGTGACGACGAAGACGATGACAATGATGATGAGGGTCATGATGATGAAGATGGTGATGATGAAGATGACGACGATGCTGATTATGATGATGATGATGATGATGATGAGGGTCATGATGATGAGGATCATGATAATGAAGACAATGATGATCAACATGATGAAGATGACAGTGATGATGGTTATGATGATGATGATGATGATTATGATGAAGACGATGATGATCAACATGATGATGCTGATGAATATAATGGTGATGATGGTGATCATCATCATCATCATCACCACCATCATCTCCATTACCATCATGATGATGATGACGACGACGACGACGATGATGAAGTTGATGATGATGAAGATGTCGATGATGATGATGATGAGGGTCATGATGATGAAGACGACGACGACGATGACGATGATGATATTAATGATGATGATGATGGAAATGATGATGATGATGGTGATGATGGTGATGATCATCATTTCCATCATCATCATCATTAATATCATCATCATCATCGCCATTACCATCATCATGATGATGAAGACGACGACGACAACGACGATGATGATTATGATGATGATGATGAGGGTCATGATCATGAAGACGATGATGATGAATACGACGACGACGATGACGATGATGATGATGATGATGATGAGGGTCATGATGATGAAGACAATGACAATGATGATGATGATGATGATGATGAAGACGATGATGATCAACATGATGAAGATGATGGTGATGATGGTTATGATGATGATGATGATGATGAAGATGATGATGATAAACATGATGATGATTATGGTGATCATAATCATTTCCATCATCATGATCATTGTCATCATCACCGTCATCATCACGATTACTATCATCATCATCTTATTCATCATCGTCAACATCATCATCAACATCATCATCATCATCGTCACCATCTTCATCATCATCATCCTCATCATCATCATCATCGACATCTTCATCATCATCATATTCATCATCATCATCATCACCACCATCATCACCACCACCACCACCACCACCATCATCATCATCATCATCATCATCATCACCACCACCATCTTATTCATCATCATCATCATCATCTTCCAGCTCATCATCATCTTCATCGTCATCTTATTCATCGTCATCGTCATCGTCATCATCATCATCATCATAATCTTCCAGCTCATCATCATCTTCATCGTCATCATCATCACCATCATCACCATCATCATCATCATCATCATCAACATAACCATCTTCTTCATCATCATCATCATCATCATCATCATCTTCATCATCATCATCTTCATCGTCATCATCATCACCATCATCATCATCATCAACATCTCCATTTTCATCATCATCATCATCGTCGTCGTCATCTACATCATCATCATATCCATTGTCATGATCATCACGATCATGATCATCAACTTCACCATATTCATCATCATCATCTTCGTCTTCATTAGCATAATCGTCATCACCATTGTCGTGATCGACATCATCATGATGATCATCATTGTCCTTTTTTTCATCATCTTCACCATCATTGCCATATATCCCTCATAATAGAAGTCTCAACATGTGTGAAAATTGCCTTACTTCAAAACCAAGATAAGAAAATAATACAATACCAAACAACAAGCATTTTCAATGAACGAACAACATGAAACATTAGATGGGTAAGTACACACATTAAATGATTGATAACAACATAAAGGTAAGAAAAGAAATTTGTTTTAGATAAGGCATTCAATGTTTGATATTGGTTTTATGGCCATTTTCAACTTAATAAAACACATTTACCATTATTGACACCAACATCATGATTACAGCGTTTTGTCCATCCTTCGTCCCTCCGACGAGTAAGAAAATAGAGGGAGATTGCTGTGCATTTTGTCCATCCTTCGACCCTCCAACGAGTAAGAAAACAGAGGGATATTGCTGCACATTTTTTCCATCCTTCGGCCCTCCGACAAGTAAGAAAACAAAGGGTAATAGCTGAAACTTTCTCTACATCATTTTGTCCATCCTTTGGCCCTCCGAAAAGTAAGAAAACATAGGGCGATAGCTGTCGATTTGGAGAGAGCCATTACATTGACTATGAAGGGCCAATGATCGGTAAGTCAGTACCAACCTTTCATTCACTACCATGTATTGTTTCATTCAAAGGGCACAATAATTAGGGGTTTAATTGAGCCTTCACTTGATATAGAGGATGGTTTCCATCTTGTTATTAGCAATCCAATTAAGATGTAGGTGTTTTCTTAAGTGTTGGTTCATGATTATTAGAGCTAGGCTGTGACTATTTGAAGGTTGCCAGATATGGATTGTGACTGTTTCAAGGCTACTAGGGCTGGTTTGTGACAGTTTGAGCCTGCCTAGGTTGTTCATAATCCTTGTTGACCTGCTAGTGTTTGGTTGTGAATGTTATGATCCTGTTAAGGTTGATTCATGACTATAATAAAAACCAAAATCATTAAAAATAGATTGTGTATTTATGGGAATGCTCCCTTAGAGAATACGACACATTTTGCCACCATCAAACCGCCTTGTCCCTCCAATATTGGGTCATTTTCGACTATAAATCATCAAGGTCTCTAAATCAACTGATGCTTCCTACCTTTACTGATCGACCTATTGTCCTGGTCACATTACCATCCTACTTGGCTCTTAATTACTTATTTTCAGGAGTGAAAACCCCAGCGTATTCACACGAAGGTCCCTCCCTATAAAAACTGGACGAATCCAACTAATAAAAATAGGATTCATGGAGAGGAATTTCTTTATCATTCCCTTACGGGTGGGTGGGACTAGTGAGGATTACTTTTCCCATTAGGGATGAGGATTCAAAGATCTAAAGGGGATAAATATATCTCCTCGGGAGACCTATCTTTATGATTCACCTAAGAAAGGTGTTAGCGCCATTTTAGTTTTGCTACAGTAAGCCTCACTGCCTAAAAATTCTGAGTTTCTCTTGAGGATCAAATGGTTTTCAAACATTTCTCATTAAAATAATTTATAAAAATTCTGAGGTGGCGTGAGAAAAAGTTAAACGGTTTTGGTTAAGAAGGAGATATTTTATAGAGATGAATGATTCATTATGAATAATGTTTACAGAAATTCATGGAATATATTTTGTAAAAGGAGGATAAAGGTTATGTTTTATAAAAATAAACGAAATTTATTTTTATAAATATAAAAAGAATTTGGATATTTTATGGAAAACGTAAATGGGATATTTTACCAAGAGGTATTTTACCAAGAGGTATTTTAGGGAAAGCCCAAGTGCTCAAGAAATTATGATGTCACTTTGTTTCTTGGCATAATGTCAAATTGGGCTTGCACACCAACCTACCACTTTTGCAGCAAAATTAAACATAGATCAATGGCTCATATCAAACTCAGTCACATCCAACGGCCAAAAGAAATTTCGCATTGTGAAGTTGCACGAAGCAATTAAATTTTTCAATTTGCAAAATGATGTTAAATGGTAGATAGGTTTTGATGGTCAAATTGGCAGGTGAGGAAAATCAACGGATAAAATAAAATTCGCATTATGAAAATGCACGAGATAATGAACTTTTTCAATTTGCGAAATCATTTAAAATCCCGCATATTTCAATGGTCATGATATGGCTGGGAAAGGATGAATGGCGTGAATGTATTTCGCATTCTCAACTAGCAAGGAGAAATGAAGTTTTACAACTCACAAAATTTTAAATGGTGGGCAGCTTAGGGCACGTGTTGAATTGGAAAGGAAAATTGATGGTTGTAAAGCTTTCTGCTGGATGTAAATGCTATTTAGTTAATGGTTTAATATTGGACGGAATGAGAAAATAAAAACATGTGTTTTTATCCCATTCTTTGAGAACGAGATCAATGATCCCAAATGTTTTCGTTCAGAGAAAATGAAGAGTGTTTAGAGTTCAAATGGTTCTACACTTTGTTTGAGTCTGGTGATGACAATTTTCATATAGTATATTTATCATAAAGAGCAGTTATAGGTGTTGTTTGAAGCGACCAGCAAATTTTTCCCTATAAATGGTTTTTTTGGTCATTATTTTAAATCAATTGTTCCTGCCAAACCAAGATGATCTTTCAGAAATTGAGAAATATTTGTATTCATAACACACCTATCTACAATAACCTCTCTCAGTTTTTACCCAGGTGTTGTGGATTGAGAGAATCGAAGTCATCTTCAGAGAGATAATTTCCATATTTTTAAATGACTGTTTTAGTCAGTTATTTCAATCAATTGTTTCCGGAAAACCATAAAGAATTTTCCAAAATTGAATAAGGTTTCTCTTAAGAACAGGATCATGTTCAATAACCTCTCTCATTTTTTTACCCAGGTCCTATGGGTTAGGAGAAACAAAGTGATATTTACAGGCTATGTTTTAGGCTTTCCAAAGGATTGTTTCAGACATCACACTCAAAGAATTATTTCAGCCAAATGGAGTTGAATTTCAGGGAATGGAGAGAGTTTTTATTCATCACAGGCCTATCTACAAAAACCTACTTCAATGTTTACACAAGTATCACAGGTTGGGATAATTTAAAATATCTTCACAGGGTATTTTTCCAGAAATTTACAGGTTTACTGTCTGAGTCATCAGTTTCAAAATCAGATCCTGAGGAGGTGGAGTTGAATCAGAGTAAAAGAAGACATGGGTTTTGTTGGAAACATGGCCAATTACAAAAATATCTTTTATTTTTTGCACAACTATCACCATCTGCGATATGAAGGAGGGGATTTTAAGCTTGTTTTTCTAGTAGTCTGCATTTTATTTTTGTCTTATATAAATTGTGGCAGATACACCACATTAGAGTTTGTTAGAAGATGTCCTTCAGTTGTAACAAATTTTGATTCCCGAATGTTGGTTTAGGAAGTCCAAATTGCTATAAATATACCTCCTGAAGAAGGATAAAGGGTTGAAACCGATGTAATTTTGCTGTGTATGCTTTCAAGAGTATTTTAATAAAATTGCAGAGCCGAGGTCGATGTTTTACACAGGGATTCATGTGTTGTTTATATTACAGTCTGTTGCTTCCTTTCTCATGTGAATGTTTTTCCAATTTATCTCTTCCATTATGTTTTCTTTCATGTCTGAAATAAGTGTATAACAGTTTGGAATTCATACATGCTATGATCCATCTGTTGTTTCAGATATTCACCAAAGCTTTCTTCTAAAGTTAATACATAATTCATTTTTCAATGCTCTGTGTTGATGATCTGTTCATGTTCTTCTTTTCCACCAGACAATTATAATTTGACTGTGATTGAATGGCTATCTTGCCTTTGTGTTGAAATCACCTGCATAAGTTCTGTTACATTTCTTGACTCCATCGCCCAATGGTTCTGTGTCTTGTTTCAACCAATTTTACAAACAATTTATAGTTTCACTTATACATACCTGGCATTGTTAATATTTTGCGAGAGATCCTTCTCGAAAGAGTAGAAGGATAGTTCTCTCTTCGAAAGTGGTTCTGCTGTTACCTGGGAGCAAGCCTTCCACAACCTTTGGCTCAATTCCAGTGCTAACAAACCGGTGCCATTGCCGGGGACGAGATTGAATATCATCCCCGGGAAGAATGACAAATATTCAAAGGATAAAGACTTTCTGTGGGAAAACAGAGATTCTTGCATGTGAAAAAGGTTGTATCATTTTCCCTGGCAACTCCACTGAAAGATTCTGGAAGGTGACTCCACTGGGGAGACCGGTGGTCAGAAAGACAAATACGGGGAGAGGTTTCAAATATTCCTAGGATTTGAATGAAGGGATTAAATATGACTGTTGATGGTGAACAATGGTTAGATATCAAGAAGGTTATGTCTATTTTCACCTAGCGAATCCATCTATGAAGGATCCATTCTTCATAATTTTCTATGGTAGTTCCATTATCGAACGGGGTTGCAACGTTTGAGGAGTTGATTCAATTTCTCCACCATCAAGATGACTTCTTGGGCTGCAAGGTATGCTCCTATGAATCTTGCTGCCATTCCTAGTTATCCCAATAAAATACCTTTGGTATATTGGAAAACATATCTTCCAAGATTCAATGATGAAAAGGGTGATGATGCTGCCATTCATTTATTTAGATTTCATAAGCATATACATAAGTTGGGAGTGGGATCGCATGAAGATTATTTAATGAAACTATTCATGTTTAGTTTAGAAGGATATGCAAGGTCTTGGTATGAGGGATTTCCAACAGGGAGTTTATCCTCCCTTAAATAATTTCATATAATATTTCATGAACATTTCAGAAGGCATTATCTTTCTTTGTTGTTACTTCAAGATTGTTTCACACACGATAGAGAGTTCATTGAAAATGTGAAAGATGAGTGTGGTGATAATCAGTATTTGGATGAAGAGGTTTTAGAGGTCTTACATGAATATTCAGCTGAAAAACAAAGACAAACCAATTGCCATGATATTCAAGAAATTTCCTAGCAGTTAGTACTGTCTTCCTTGACTGAAGTTGGCATAGACCAAAGCTCAAATTCAACCAGTTATATTCTCTTCCTGAAACTGATGATGATTTGCAGCATTCTTGTCATTCTTTGTGTGACCAAGAGAGAGGTTGGGACTGTCAATCAAATCCTTCCTCATATTATTCAACTTCTGAATTTTTGTTACAAGAACAGGCCTCCCCTTCCCAATCAGAAAATTCATTTTTGCAACTGCAATTTCTTGAAAGTTATAATGCTTGTGTGATTGATTACACAGAAGATGATAATTCCGAAAAATATTAGTCTTGTAGTCCCTCCACATGTTCATTTTCTGAAAATGCAAGTAAAGAGAAATCAGATTTTGAAATAGTGGTTGAAGAAAAACCTGTTCATGTTGATCAAATTCAAATTTCACGTAAATATTTACATGACTATATGAAGATCTCCTTGCTTGAAGAAGATGATCAACTTAGTGATTTGAAAGGAGATGGGTGTACTAATTTATTTTCTAGAGAATGCAATCAGCCTGTCACAATTTCTATTAGTGAAGTAAATTTCTTTGCAATCCAAGATCAAAAGTATGAAAACATAGTGGAAACTAGACATGTTGAAGATGATTGTTTGCCATTGTGTTTTCCTTCATTTGAGTGGTTAGAAAAGAGACTTAAAGTTTCCGATAAGAAACAAAAATTTGATATTGTGGATGAATGTATAAATTTACTTGGAATGGATGATGAGCAAGAAGGCCAGTTATGCAATTAATCCCAGCCTTTAGAAAAACTAGCAATATGTAATGAAGAGTTGAATAACGAAGAAGAAGATGGGGGTTCTCAAATGGATGTTTCTTTTTGTTTTTCAAATTCAGAAATTTTTTGTCAAGAGAAATCTATTTGCTCGATCCTATTGAAGAAATGAATGATGTTTCTGTTGAAGCATATAAAGAATATGAAGTTTTAAAATCAGAAATATTAGATGAAGTTGTGGATGTCTCCCCTAGAAATTGTCACGTGTTTTCCTTGCATGGTTCTTTTGAAGATCAGTTTGACATCGTGTAAGGGAATTTACAGTCGAGACAACCTTGTCATGCTAAGAAAATGACAAATTTTTTTGAAGGCTGTCATGTTTTTTATGATCTAGTGGCAGAGTACATGGATAATCTTGGCAGTGGTAATGGCTGGTTATATCTCTACTATGAAGATCAATTTCTTTATTATAACTTTGTGCCATTAGGTCCTTTAGTTATATTTTTTATCAAGCATGAAGAAAAAGTTGGTTTATAAGATCATTTTCTTGAGTGGCTTCATTGGAAGTTAGAAGTTACTTGATTGGACGATGATGCTTAGTAAGTAGGGTAGGTAAGTAAAGATGAATAAGCTTGACATGGCGAGCATTCCATTCAGCAACTTTCAGTTTGTTTTTGGTTTTAGTTTTAATTTCAATTTTAGTTTTAAAGTTCAGGTCTGCAGTTATAGTTGTCTTCAGTTTTCAGAATGTGGACAGGTGACAGGTTACAGGTTGAAAGAGTGGGATTTGTTTGCAGAATGGTTTCAGTTGATGGTTCAATTCAGAACAGGTTGAGGATTTGAGAGAAAATTGGGAGTATCCCAATGGATTTGGCACTTGGTTTGTGGGGGTTCTTTGCTACCTCACTAGGAGGATATCATCCCTCGTGGAGCCATCTATTAGCACCATTTTAGTTTTTCCACAGTAAGCCTCATTGCCTGAAAATTATGAGTTTCTCTTGAGGATCAAATGGTTTTCAAACATTCCTCATTAAAACAATTTATAAAAATTCTAAGGTGGCATGGGAAAAAAGTTAAAGGGTTTTGGTTAAGAAGGAGATATTTTATAGAGATGAATTATTCATTATGAATAATGTTTACAAAAATTCATGGAATATATTTTGTAAAAGGAGGCTAAAGGTTATGTTTTATAAAAATAAATGAAATATATTTTTATAAATCCAAAAATAATTTGGATATTTTATGGAAAAATAAATGAGATATTTTACCAAGAGGTATTTTAGGCAAAGCCTAAGTGCTCAAGAAATTATGATGTCACTTTGTTTCTTGGCATAAAGTCAAATTGGGATCGCACACCAACCTGCCACTTTTGCAGCAAAATTAAACATAGATCAATGGCTCATATCAAACTCAGTCACATCCAACGGCCAAAAGAAATTTCGTATTGTGAAGTTGCATGGAGCAATTAAATTTTTCAATTTGCGAAATGATGTTAAATGGTAGATAGGTTTTGACAGTCAGATTGGCAGGTGAGGAAAATCCACGGATAAAATAAATTTTGCATTATGAAGATGCACGAGATAATGAACTTTTTCAATTTGCGAAATCATTTAAAATCCCACATATTTCAATGGCCATGATATGGTTGGGAAAGGATGAACGACGTGAATGTATTTCACATTTTCAACTAGCAAGGAGAAATGAAGTTTTACAATTCGCTAAATTTTAAATGATGGGTAGCTTAGGGCACGTGTTGAATTGGAAAGGCAAATTGATGGTTGTAAATTTTTTTGCCAGATGGAAATGCTTTTTAGTTAATGGTTCAATATTGGACGGAAAGAGCAAATAAAAACATGTGTTTTTATTCCATTCTTTGAGAATGAGATCCGTGATCCTAAATGTTTCCGTTCAAAGAAAATGAAGAGTGTTTAGAGTTCAAATGGTTCTTCACCTTTTTTGAGTCTGGTGATGACAATTTACAGATAGCATATTTATCATAAAGAGCAGTTACAGGCATTGTTTGAAGCGACTGACAAATTTTTCCCTATAAATGGTTTTTTTGATCATTATTTTAAATCAATTTTTCTCACTGAACCAAGAAGATTTTTCAGAAACTAAGAAAGGTTTTCTTCATAACACACCTATATACAATAAACTCTCTCATTTTTTACCCAAGTACTGTGGATTGAGAGAATCAAAGTCATCTTCAGAGAGCTAATTTCTAGATTTTTAAATGACTGTTTTAGTTAGTTATTTCAATCAATTGTTTAGGTAAAGCCATAAAGAATTTTACAAAATAGAATAAGGTTTATCTTAAGAACAAGATCATGTTCAATAAACTCTCTCATTTTTTTACCCAAATCCTATGGGTTAGGAGAAACAAAGTGATTTTTACAGGCTATGTTTTAGGTTTTCTAAAGGACTGTTTCAGACATCACACTCAAAGAATTGTTTCAGCGAAATGGAGTTGAATTTTAGGAAACAGAGAGAGGTTTTTCTTCATCACAGGCCTATCTACAAAAACCTCCTTTAGTTTTTACACAGGTATCACAAGTTGGGATAATTTAAAATATCTTCACAGGGTATTTTCCAGAAATTCAAAGGTTTACTGTCTGAGTCATCAGTTTCAAAATTAGATCCTGAGGAGTGGGAGCTGAATCAGAGTAAAAGAAGACATGGGTTTTGTTGGGAACATAACCAATTACAAAAATATATTTTATTTTTTGCACAGTTATCACCATCTGGTATATCTAGGAGGGTATTTTAAGCATGTTTTTCTAGTAGTCCGCATTTTATTTTTGTCTTTTGTAAATTGTGGTAGATACGTGACATTAGAGTTTTTTAGAAGATGTCCTTCAGTTGTAACAAATTTTGATTCCTGAATGTCGGTTTAGGAAGTCCAAATTTCTATAAATATACCTCCTGAAGAAGGAGAAAGGGTTGAAACCGATGTAATTTTGCTGTGTATGCTTTCAAGAGTATTTTAATAAAATTGCAGAGCCTAGGTCGGTGTTTTACATAGGGATTCATGTGTTGTTTATATTACAGTCTGTTGCTTCCTTTCTCATGTGAATTTATTTCTAGTTTATCTCTTCCATTATGTTTTCTTTCATGTCTGAAATAAGTGTATAATAGTTTGGAATTCATACATGCTATGCTCCGTCTGTTGTTTCAGATATTCACCAAAGCTTTCTTCTAAAGTTAATACAGAATTCATTTTTCAATGCTCTGTGTTGATGGTATGTTCATGTTCTTCTTTTCCACCAGACAATTATAATTTGACTGTGATTGAATGGCTATCTTGCCTCTGTGTTGAAATCGCATGCATAAGTTTTGTTACATTTCTTGACTCCATCGCCCAATGGTTTTGTGTCTTGTTTCAACCAATTTTACAAATAATTTATAGTTTCACTTATACATATCTGACATTGTTAATATTTGGAGGGAGTTCCCTCTCGGAAGAGTAGAAGGCCAGTTCTCTCTTCGAAAGTGGTTCTGCTGTTACCCGGGAGTGGGCCTTCTGCAACCTTTGGGCTCAATTCCGGTGCTAACAAAAGGCAAGAAGGGCACATAGTTACGATAAATTAGTAGTAACAAGACATAACCTTTGAATATGGGTTGAATCTAAGGGTTGAAATACATTTCTAGGCATGTTTCAGTCTTAAAATTTGATGAATAACAACATAAAACTAGCTTTGGTAAGTTCTAGTCCAATTTTGATGGTTAAAGCTCAAATTTTGGGCATGAGCAGGCATGGTAAGAGAACTCAGTTCTCATTTACAAACTATTTGGAGGGTTTTGAGTGCATTGTGTGCCCTAGAATAACAATATAGTAATTTTATATAGCCTTTTGCATTAGGGAAGGTGCCAAAAGTATAAACAATAGTCATAAAAGCCTTAAAAAATCCAGGTTTGCTATGTGTTAGGGATTCATGTGTATGAAACAAAATTCCTACACTTTGATTGTGTATGCTAGAGAGCATACACAATCAATAAAATTTGTTGTGTATGCTTGCTAGCATACACAATTTCCACTTGGGGATTGATAGTGATAAAACCAAATGAGCATGCAATTTACCATGTGTCATTCATGCTTATTGTAACGCTCCACTTAGGGCTTTGTTATTGACTTATTCAATGCAAGTTATTGAGTGTCTTTGTAAGGCTCACTCTTAGAGAGAACATTGTGGTGATTATTAGTTAGTTTTATGCTAGCTATGTGAAGGATCTTGAAATAATGAGAATTTGTTATTATAACAATGATCGTTCTCAACGGATTCATGCACTAGGGTTCCTTGGTTTGTGAGATGCAAGTGAAGACTGTGTGAAGCTTGTGTGATGTGAGTTATTGGGATTGGATAGTGGTGTGATCCTTATATATTGATGTTGATCTCCTTGAAAAGGATTTTGTAGCTTGGTCGGATTCCTTGATAGGGATTGCTATTATTAGTTAGGGGTTGCATTGATTGTGGATTCCCTAGATAGGGTTTGGGTTTCATTGAGATTCCTTTCTTATGATGAATTGGAATTGTTGTACCATATTGGTATTAGATGAGGTATTTAGCATGACTTAGATGAGACTGTAGATTCAAAAGGAATTATTATATATCTAATGTTAATGAATTCAGTTTCATGTATGCATACCATACATGTACTATTGAAGGGTTTTTGTATTGATTTATCATGAATTAGATGAGAATGCAGATTTCAAAGGTGTTATTATATATCCAATGTTAATGAATGAAATTTCATGTATGCATACTATTTGTGCCAGAAATTGTTTCTAAGGCTAAGGAAACAAGCCAACACAATCTCAAGAGTAAAACTCAATAAATAAAACAAAGTTTAGGGTTTTTGGTATGATTTAAATGGTTGTAAGCTTCAAGAACAGTCAGGGAATACATTCAGAAGAAAAGTAACAACTAAATCATAAACATAAACTGATAAAGATGCATAACATATATAACAAGATCCAATCAGAAATAGCATTAAGGTTCATACATAAACAACAGGCATTACCAGCAAACACACATTAACCAGCAATGAATCTGTCAATTTAAGCAACTAGAAAAGAAGAAAAATGAATCCAATACAAACAACTGAAGGATAAAGGTCATGTATATCACATTATTTTATCAGTAAATGCCTATAAGAGTTACAGTACTTATCTCTGAACAAGTTTGCAGACAAAACAGTCTTGTAAACCTCCTGATACTCCCAAAAATCAGAACCCTGCTAATGACTTCTAAAACTCTCTAAATACTACTTTTACAAAAACAGTTAGGTATCAAAAACCCTAACTCTCCTCAATTGATTCGATGGGCTAAAGAAAAGTTTAAAATATTACAAAATGTGAAATTTACCAAAAATAGTAAATCACTTAACTAATGAGCTTCTCAAAAAGATAACTAATAACTAATTGAACAGCTGTCTTAGTTGGTTTTGATAATTTGCTCAATACATCTCTAAACACCTTCTAATAGTTCCTGGTTGTTTTCATCATGTTTGAGACCTTCCTGATAAGTTCCATGGCTTTGTCATATTCTTTCATGAAGAACTGAACAACAGCTTTCCTCGAATAGCCTTTTGTAAATGATGGATCTAGCTCAATACACTTATTCACATCCTTAAGACCTTCTGGCAAAGCTCCAAGCTTTGTGTAACAAGCTGCTCTGATCACAATTAAGATGCCTTATGCCAATATCCCGTGCAGCTCCAGAAGAAGGATCATCCTCAGCAATCAGTCCAACGTGACTATTCAATCTCTCAAGCACATCATCTGCAGCATCAACAGGGGAACTGGAGACCACATGGGGGTTTTTTATCCCATTGGCCACATAGTCTGCATCTTCAGACATTGGAGATATCTTTACCTGGGACATGAATTTAATATTTCCAGGTGGATTATCATTCACCATATTTGCATCAATGGAACTCAAATTTATCTCAGAGATAGCACTGGAGATAGAGTTGGTATGGGTAGACCTTAAATAGTTGCTTGTGTTTGCAGTATCAACAAAGGAATTCTCGACAATAACAATGGATCCATCTTTGATACACATTCTTACAGCTTCTTTGTCTGATATGTCAGCAATTTTTGTGGGTTGACAGTCTTGAACCAGAGTCTCCCCAGTAGCCTGTATGTAATCATAATCCCCAACATCAACCAATGCACTCCTGTCACTATCAACATCTAGAGATGCTCTCTTGTCACTATCAAAAACTACAAACACACTCTTTTCACTTCTAGTGTTACAGCACCCAAAAACAGATTGTAAGCAGACGTAGGTCCAGTATCAGTAGGAAATTTATTAGTAGAATGCAATTCCAACCCAGAAGACAGAATTTCACGATCTTCAATAGGTGTACATTCTGTCTGCAAAAGGAAACTTTCATTTACAAACTTCTCACCATTAATGTCATCCTTTTCTTTGTGAAGTGAGGAAGTAAGAGAGCTTAAAGCCTGCTGTAACCTTGCTCAATTTTTCTGCAGCATTTGACAATTCAGTAATGAAAAGATGCTGATGGGGAGGTGCTACTTTCACTAACTTCATCGATACATTCACAGCATGAGAATATGCAAGTTCTAACAAACCTTCACATGCCAACAAGGATGATAATAATCTAAGCTCTGTTTCAGGAATTTTGAGTAGCAATGTTTTTAATATCATTTTGACCATATTTTTCACAGGCACGTACAAAAGTATTGAAATCTCTACGAGTCCAATTGGAAAATCCCTCCTCCAGTATTGACAACATCCAAGTCCTTTTGAAGCAATGCTTGATAAAATTGTTTTTGCAATTGTGACATTCCAACTTTCAATATGATTTCCTTTTTAGGAGGCAGACCTTTTTCAACATTTGACTTCAGTCTCCGTAAAAGAAATGGACGAAGAACCTTATGAAGTTGTTGAACCACTTCTTGTTGGTCATTTTCACTTGATATTTGGATCCACTCATCAAAGGTTTCAACAGAACTAAAAACTTCTGGAAGTAAGAAATTCAGAAGTGACCAGAGCTCATGAAGGTTGTTTTGAAGAGGTGTGCCAGTTATAAGAATCCTGTAGTTAGTGCTGTAGATCTTTATATTCTTTGCAAGAAGTGAATTTTCATTCTTTATTCGATGTGCTTCATCAATAATAATGCACTGCCAGCTGAAACGTTTAAGTGCAGTCTTTCCTTTAATCGCCATTTCAAAACTAGTAACACATATCTCAAATTTTCCAGGTGCCAAAAGGTTTTCATGTATATGAATCCTTTCTTCTTGATTCCCAAGAAACTTTACTGCATGAAAAATAGGGCAGAAACGCCGAATCTCATTTATCCAGTTACCAAGAGTCGATTTTGGTTCTACAACCATATGTGGACCTTTGATCCCTCGAAATTCATATAAATAACCAAACAGGAAATTGTTTGTAAGGTTTTTCCAAGGCCCCATTTCATCTGCAAGAATCTGCTGGAGGCTCGTCTACCTTATCGTCCAGTGAATCAATAATCTGCTGTACCATTTTTGGGTCAAGAATGTTGAATGCCTCACCAATTCCAACAACAGCAACACTGCAATTAGAACCATTCAGCTTTCCTTCTGCCAATGCTTCCCTAACAGAAATTACACCATGACGAATAAGTTCATCACGTGAACACTCTGGGAATATCTCGAACTTCCTTTCCAAGTAAGTTTTGGCTGCTTGGGAGCGAGCACCAATGGCAAATGCTTGATACTCAAAATAGTTTCCAGAAGGGCAATTCATATAAAGATGGGGCTCTGTTTCATCTAATCCAGCAACAAGCAAACCTACACCTTACAGTCGTGTCCAAGACCTCTGTGTGCAAACCTGGGCCTTGTCTGTCAGCTGGACCACCAATCGGCCAACAAGAAGGGGCGAGTCGTACAAGAACTTATAATGTATGCATTCTGATCTCATATGAAGAGACAACACGCAGCCATCTGCAGTGAGGCCTGCAATGGCCGCCCCAATGTGATCATCCACCTTGAATATCTTCTTCTGGTAGGAGGAGAACTCGGAGTTGGTCTTCCCCACACTCACTAACTTCCATTTATGCCATTTTCATACAACCGAATAAGCCAGTTCAATCTAGCTAGCCGAAGAGTTCCTAGATGTGCAGAGCATATATTAAGAGTTCTAATGTCTTTACAATTTTCTAGTTGAAGGTTTGAATTGAGTTACTTGTAGAGATAAAATAGTTCAATCCATCCCCTGTCACCTTGTTAATTCCACCCTGGCTGATCTGGATTTCAATTTTGAAGAATGATAAAAACACTTCCTTTCCGTTCATGGGAAACCAAGAGTCAAGTCTCTTCAACAGCAGACTAGACAGAGTGAGCATATTGACACTATAGAATACACACATTGCCTCGAATGTACAGGTGTCCTTCAGGATGTGATTTGACTGCAGACAGCACGATCATGAAGCCCTAATTTCCCATGAAACCACCAAAACCTCTCCTTCGTTTAGCAGCGGCCATGTCCGGCTTTTAGTGGTTATGGCTATCCCACTAAGTCCCTCGTCTTTGAATATGCCTATAAATGACAACTCATCTGACATTTACCTCAAACCACGCTGCTACCTGTCAAAAGAAATTGCATTCGAACTCAAAACGGCCACGATTTCCTCACGATGTGTAACCACTTGGAATCATGATGTTCCCTGCATCAACACGTAGTAAACACTTCCCAATACATGATTAGTCACTCTTTGTTCAAGAAAATACCAAATTTTTGCTAAAAAAAAATCGGAAGGAATGAAGGCCGCGATATTCTTGTAGCGCGCCTTCATTGTTTTTTAACCCCGGCGCTACAAGAATATTTTAAGTGCTATTTTTGCGCTATTTTTCAGCTTTTTGACATTTTGTAGGAAACTTAAAAGTTGTTTGAGGGATGATCATTCCTTGGTATGTTTCAAAATAAACATTTGTGAATCAAATCTTTGATAAAATGACTTTTTCTTTAACCCCATTTCAATGCAAAGGATAAAAAAGTAAAAGAAACATATAACAAGCAAGCTCAAAAAAAAAAAAAATCGTCTAACAACCAAAGAGTCCCTAAAGGAAACTAATAATGAGACTTGAAACAAAAAATTACTTCAAATAACATGAAAAAAAAACCAAAATTGGAGAAGTCAAACCAAAATTGAAGAAAAAATTTACTGACTTAACACATACCATAGATTTACTAATAAAGGGTTTTTGTATTGATTTACTGTTGAAGTATGTCTCCATTGTCTATTTATTTGAACTTGCCTACCATACTGGTGGGATAATTTAATGAAGTATTTTCAAGTGGTTACTAAATATTTTATTTTGGCCTTAACACTCAAACTTCTATGAGATAGACCTATGATCAATCTCATTGGAGTGAGTTGAAATTTATGAATTGGTTAAAGTGCATATTTCTTGGTGAAATTTTCCTTGTTCACAAAATTCCTACATTTATTAGTTGACCCATAAAGGGATTTATAAGTGCACAATGTAACCCAATTCTTGTGACGTTTTCACATTTTATCTCCCCTTCCTCTTGGGTTCCCACCACCAATTTCACTGCAACATCCACTTTAGCTCTTATTTTAGATTGGCTTGAATCCTTCATGACCAATACTTGATTTTCCTCACATAAATATTGCTTAGGCTTACAACCTATCTACATCTCTATCCATTTTTATTTCTCCCATAAATATTCTAACACTTATAATTCCAAAGACCAAGGACCAATTAATGTTGACTGAATATTTTAGGATGAAGCAATGTTTAAGGGCCCTATAATGTTGAGCATCATTTGAAAACTATTTATAAACATTACTGCCATCAATAGGAGTAAACTTATCACCTAATGATAACAATGATTTTTAGTTAACTCAAGAAAAAATATTACTCTCAGATAGAAGTCATCTCTCAATTAGCAAAACTAGTGCTTAATATAACAATGTCATTCCTAAACCAATAAGCCATGCACCACTAGGAAAACCCATTGAAACATGAGAAATTGATCTTTGACATGCCACTACCACCTAATTATTCCAACTTATAAATAAAATGCTCTCTTTCATGTTATCACATCCCATCACACATTTGCTTTTGAGAATGTTTTTATTCTCTAGTGTGGTAATGATTTTCAACATATTCATATCACCTTCAAATTTATGAATCCATACCATGATTAATAGGAGTTTTATGGTATTTATTCATGAACCTTTTTGTATATGTAACATAATATTTATCCCTAAAGTGTTGAGGCCCCCCTACATACTAACTCGCCCCTCTTAAAATCCTCAAAAGAGAATTTCCCTCCCTCAAGAACCAATGCCTCCTTGGATAGACAATCTCATGCAACATAGCAATACAAATTTGGAAATTTGGGTACTTGCTCAATGCTAAGTCAAGAGATGTGTCAAGATCCACTACTGGATAAAATGGGTTTACGAGTTCAATTGGTTGATTCTAATATGGTGTACCATATTGACGTGATCAGACAACTAATTTGATGTCACATGAGTCAATATTGAGTATGTGGTAAGTTCATTTTCCAGACTGGGAAGGAGTGGAAGGTGGTGTGGAAGGATGGGTTTCTAGTTTGGCCATGTTTCCTTATAAATCCCTTGATCAAGGGGTTATATTATGAGGGTTATGAAATAGCGGAGCAATAAAACCCTAGAGAAGACTCAAGCAGTGGAGCAATAAAATCATATTTTAATGCAAAACTTCAAGTGGTTGTAGGGAGAAACAAAATTGCAATCTAATGCTAGATAACATTAAGTATCATTCTCTACAAAACAAAAGAGTGTAGGGTTAATGGACTTACCGAAGACAATGTGCATTTTACCCACACACTTTCCCAAAATAGCTCAGATATTGAGGTTTTATATTTTTGATATTGTTTTTTATCATTTTGATAATCTTTTTAGATCTAGACTATTGCGAATCATTTTCAAGTCACATGTTAGCTGATGCTTAGACTGCTGCACATGAAATGACACCTAAAGGATTCCCAGAATTGAAAATAAGGCTGCCTCTACACAGGCACATGATCAGATTTGCCAATGGACACCAATAAATTTCACCCAGAACATAGCATAATTGCTTCTCAGCTAACAAAATTAGCCCAGAATTGGCTTTCTGCTCATTCTTTGCTGCTAAAACACACCCATAAATACTATTCAATTGCATAGGTCAACCCAAAATATGGATAGGAGGCTCCTTTCTATTGCTAGACATGCCCAGAACTGCTGGTATTATTGATTGAGGTTTGAAATGCATCTAGAGGCTAGAAATGCTCTCAAAATGTTGTTTAGAGGCTCAGAACAATTCATATAATGTCCAGGTTTGGAATTTATGGTTGTTTTCATGCCCATATATGTTACTCTCATGCTGTCTTTGCCCACAATCATCCCAGAATTAGAAATGAATGTTATTTTAGGGCTGCTTCAGGCCACAAATAGACACATAATTTCCCATAGTGGTGTAAAAATGGTATAGACTTGTCTAAAAAGTAATCTTTGTCATAGGACAGATTTCTAATCCATTTACGAATTACAAGCAATATTTGTCATAAGACAAATATTTCTAGAATTCCTTTGCTTATGATTGGTAATAACCCCATTAAGTTGGGATCACTTAGAATACTAGGAAATATTGGGATACAATATACTACAGAAGATGGATGAGAAAATGGCCCAAATGAAGACTAGACTAAAGGAATATAAAAATTGTTAAAATAACTATAACAATACAAAAAGGGACTTACTTCCCCATAGTTAATTTATTGGTGTCTCAATCCCATCTTGATGAAGAAATGGTTTCCTAGAAGATCAAGTTTAAACTCTTCCTAGATTAACCAGTTAAAAAGAAAGAACTATAAAGATAACCAGAGGGTTTTTGTTCTTCTCATAGAGATGAATATTTTATTTTGGAAATGTATGTGACCTATATGATTAGGGGGGATGATTATTGAATCCACATGTCTCCATATAATTATATATATGGAAGGCCTTACATAACCCTATAAGTTGGAATCACTTAAAAGACCAAGCAATTTTGGGACTCAATATGCTACAAGAGATGGAAGAGAAAATGTCTAAGACAATGATTGTTTATAGAAATATGAGAATACAAAAGAGGAATGATTTACATGTAGATTATTTAATGGTGTCTCCAACCCATCTTGAAGAAGAAATGGTTTCCTAGAATATCAAGTTGCAATTATGCCTAGATAACCAGATTCAGGAAATAAAATTATAAAGATAACCATAAGGTTTTCCAGTTCTTCTCATAGAGATGAATATTTCAATTTGGAAATGTCTGTGTCCTATATGCTTGGAGGGTAGGTGTGATGAAACTAGTAAATACTTTTTTGTTGTTGTTTCAAAAGGCTTAGCTTTATAAGTCAATATAATGTACAAAGAGTAATCCTTTACATCAATGAATTTCCTCTTACCACCACAATGAAGAAGGAAACCATATCCAACTAGGCTGTAATAGTAGAGGACACAATGTACTCTCCTAGAAAGGAACTTAGCATAAATTTGAGCTTCCTAGTATTCCAAAAAACTTTGGAAATCCATTCAATTGAAACCCTTTTTAGGATCCTAAAAGTTGATTTATATCTCTTTTTCCATGAATAGGATAGAGTAGTGATCTAGAGGACATGCCAAATGGACACTAATAAATTTCACCCAAAACATAGCATAATTGCTTCTTAGCTCATAGAATTAGCCTAGAATTGGATTTTTGCTCATTCTTTTCTACTAAAACATGGCTAGAACAACTGTTCAATTGCATAAGTCAGCCCAGAATATGGATAAGAGGCTGCATTCTGCTACTAGACATGCCCATAAATTATTTAGATCATTTACATGAGTTCTTGGGATTAAATCACATGGAAGGCTTTAAAATTGTCTGACACTAGTGAATCAATTTCTTCTCAACCCCTATATGGGCCTTAAAAATTAAGAAGATGTAACTATTTACCTAATCCATGACTATGAAAAATCATGCATAGGCCTGAAAATACTACAAATGAATTGGAAAGAGAGATAGAAGAGGCCCATCTAATCACCAAACCTCCTGAGAACCCATTAGCCTCCAATGAAACAAAATCCCAATTAGTAAACATATTCTTCAGAATCAAAATGAAAATATGTACCATGAAAGGAAACTATTATAATCTTGGAAAAATCCAAGACCGATCAAAACCTTGTTGGAAATTAATGGATAGTGGTCTAGAAAATATTAATAAAAAACATTGTTTCATGAGATAACATAACGCTATATGACTGTTACCCCCTTTTTTGCATGGGTGGTCAATTGGAGTTTTGTTGAGTTAAACTGGGCTAATTCCTAGTGTTTTTGAGCATGAGTTTGCTGAGCCAAACTTGTCTAGTTCTTGGCATGATTCCTGGGCTCTGTGTTCAATATCTGTAAAATAAAATGTTGGCTAGTCCTGTGGGCTAGATCAACATTCTGAGCACATCACAGCCTCTTAAGCATTAGTAAACAATATCTATGTCTAGTACTTTTTTGAATAATTCTGGGAACCTTATTATAAGTCCTAGGTCAGTTCTGTTCGTAAAGGCTAGCAGTAGGAGGCTTGTTTTTCAATTGTGGGAAAGCTATGCATGTTTTCATTTGTTTCTCTGCCTTCATAAAAATAGTCAACAACATTTTAGGGAATCTCTAATTTGATTTTTGGGCATGGAACAACCTAAAATATGGTCCATCCTATGGCAGAATACATCAATACATTGAGTTTGTCTTCCAGCACAAGGGGTGGAAAAAGGTTACATGAATATTTCTCTATCTATTTTGGGTAATCTTTGACACACCATCAATGATGGAACTATAGCAGATTTTCCATTATATGGTCTCTGAGGAATCTTTAGTGTGCACAACATTGATTATTGGTGAGAGATATTGTATTTTGATGACAAGAGCCAACTGGAAGTGTACAAAGATGGTTACTGAGGTGACAGTGGGTAACAAACCTTAGGTTATAGTTGGGCTGGCTTGTTTTTAGGGGCTTAATCACACGTGCTAGCTGAAGCTGTAACAAGGACTTTGTAAAACTAGTTTTGGTAGAGTTCATTAATAAATCATTCATGGAGTTGATTGTGTGCTAAACTGTAAGCACAACTGCTTGTATTTTTTTTTAGATGACATAGATCAAGGATTAAATGAAACCCCATTCTTATTATGCTTGGTGCACCCATTAGATTGTCGTCTCTTGCTTTGAAGACAAGGTAGGCCCTACCCATACATACAAAATTGTATTTTATGTTGTAGGTTAGATATGCCCGACACTAGCAATTAAATTCAGGCATTTCTCCACCTATATAGACTCAAGCTTCTTGTGCAAAGAATGCTTTCCACTTGTATGAGGATAGCCATTTTCCAATTCAATACTGTAAGGGTTCAACAATAAGAGCGACATACTGTTCTGCAACCTGCTTCAACCAAAATATTGGTATCTTCTTCCTTATTCGCCCCTTAGTATACTTAGTAAAACATGGACTTAAAATAAGGATTCACATAAACTTTGTTGGAAATTAATGGATAGTAGTCTAGACATATATATGCCAAAATGAATGGCACTGGAGGGATGGAATTATGAGGGATTGATTTCTAGAGAAGGAATGTTTTCTCCTTGTGTTGCATAAGTAAGTATTGTGGTTTTCAAATAATTGTTCCAACATAAAATTTCAATAGTGGTATAAGGACCAGACTGACTAGACCGACCTTATCTTCAATAGTGGTATAATTTCATTTTCCTTATCTTTCTTTGACTTCCTGAAGGTTGTATCTTTGTGAAATGTGACATCTATGCTAAGTTCAATTTGACGATATCTTGGGATAAAAATCCGATAAGCTTTTGATTGCTCACTATATCCTACAAACAAACCCTTCTTTCTTGAAGGATCTAACTTTGTTCTTTTCTTTTGGGGAATGTGTATGTATACATGACAACCAATTATCTTTAGTTGACTTACTTCAAGATTTTATCCATAAAACATTTCTTCTGGAGTTTTGTTCCCAAGGGAACTATCGGAGATTCTATTATGTACATATACTTTCGTTTTGGATGCTTCTTCCCACAAGTGCATAGGTAGATCTTGATCATGTATCATAGCTTTAACAACTTCCATGATAGATATATTCTTTCTTTATTCCATCCCATTTTGTTGTGTATTATAGGGAATGGTGAGCTCCCTCTTCATCCCAAATTCCTTGCAGTAATCATTGAATTCATTTGATGTGAACTCTTCTCCATTATCTGACTTCAAAATATTTATTTTATTTTCCGAGAGGATTTATACTAGGGCCTTAAATTACTTAAACCTTTCAAACACTTCATCTTTCTTTTTCAAGAAGTATATCCAAGTCTTATGGGAGTAGTCATCAATAAAATAAGCATAGTAAACTTACCCGCTTAATGAAGTGGTTTGTATTGGTATGCATACGTTTGAGTGGATAATATCTAAGATCCCTTTTTTCTTTACTGTCACTTTTTGGATAAGGATTCTTATTATTCTTTCCTTGTGCACATCCTTTGCACACTCCTTCATGTTCTATCTAAATTTATGGTAGACCAGTCACAACCTTGCTTACAATTGGTAGAGATTTGTAGTGAATATGAGGAAGCCTTCTGTTCCATAGCTCACATGGGTTTATCGTACTTTTTGTTAATGTTGAATCTGCATGTCCATTTAGTTTTTAGAGTTCTCCTTCTTCAACTCCAATTTCTACTGCATCATCTATGGTTTTACCTTTTGTCCATGTGACAACTTTTCCATCCAAAAAATCAACTCTTAAGCCTTTCTTATCTAAGGATGAAATGGAAAGAAGATTCTTCTTTAGTCCTAGGACATGCAAAACACATTTCATCTTCATAGGATTTCCATAATCTAACTTATAGGATGCTTCTCTTATTCCTTTAATGGGGTATTGGGAATCATCTCCAAGCATTACTTTGTGTGGAGGTTTCTTTTGTACAAGGCATAAGAGAGAGTCCTTGTAACCTATCATGTGCTTGGAGGCACCACTATCAACTAGCCAAGTGTCATTTCCTGGTGAGACTGGTCCCATTGGAAAAGATATTAAAACATATTCTTCACTAGATTCTTCATTCGTATTTGCTTCTTCTTCAACTTCTTGATCACTATTTTCAGAAACATGGGCATGAAATCTTCTAATATTTTTTATTCTCTCTACTTTCATGGGACAGTTGATGGAAATGTGTCCCAACTTGTGGTAAGTGAAGCATTTAAAATTTGAGAAGTCTCTCTTGGGCCTCTTAAACCCTTGAGTATTATGAGGATGGTGATGACTCTTCCTTTTGCCTTTGGTATGAGCTATCAAGGCTTGATCCTCATTTTCATTTAGATTTTCTTCTCTAGATTCTATCCTTTCTTATTCTTGAACACATTCTTCCCATAAATTCCATAATTTTGTTAGTTTCCTTCTTGAACAAATTCCTCAGATAAAGGCTTCCCAATATCTTGGAATACCATTTTAGGTTGTCATCACCACCTCTGCTTCTTCAACCATATCATCAATGGATTATAACTAATCCTTGACTTGAGATACTCTTGTAAAGTAAGATTGTGCCGTCTCTGATTTTTGAGCTCTTACACTTTTGAGTTGATTCCTTAGTGTCATTTTCCTATTAACATGTCTTCCTTCAAATAGACTAGATAGATCATCAAACATTTATTTTGAAGTCCCCCTTGAGGATAATTGAGGAATGAAGTTATATTTGATGTAGTCATATATGATCATGTCCTTCTTATACTTGGACTTGGATTCAACTTCTTTTGGTTCTTTCACTTCCTCCTTTACAAATTTATCTAGATCATTCTCTTGTAGAATGTGTATGATCATATACTTCCATGATCTGAAGTTTTCAGCACCTTCAAGATTTTCATCTATATTGGTATTCTTTGTCATCTTTAATAGAATCAAAACATCAAATGGAATAAAAAGGAATAGTACTTACTTGAATAAAGCATCTCCCGACCGACCTCCTTTTGGATGACCCAGGGTTTGATGCAGAAACCCTAATTTTTTAGTTGGGATCCCTGGTAGAGCTGAGTGATGGAGAAGATGCACTTCCCTAGGGTGAGTTAGACTATATCTTCCTTTTTCTGAGATTGATGATGGAGTCTCAAGAAAATTGAAGCCCTAGTTTGTCTTGGAAGAAGCAACTGGTCCAAAACTGAAATTTCTCAGAATTCAGTTATGTCTTCATAGAAAGATGCGCTCTTTTGGGGCGAGTTGAGAGAGCCCTCTTTTTTGGTTTATTTGTCGAAGGATTTGTTTAGAGTAAAAAAACCCTAATTGTGCAGTGATTCCTTTCAGGGTGGCTTTGATACCATGTTATATTTTCTTAATATTCTTACATGATATATTAAAACAAATTGCTACTAGTAGATCCCTGAAAGAACAACAAGCATAAGAACACAAGAACACAAATATTTTCCTCGGGGAAACTACAGGGGAGAAAACACTGCAAAAATTCCTCATTATAGAACTCAACTAGAGAAGTGTAAAACCATACAAATTCTTCTCTCTTCGTTCTGGTGGACTAATCTTTCTCTCTCTTGCAAAATATCTTGAGTGAGTGAGTACAAATGAAGGGGAGCACCTCCCTATTTATATTCTTCAGTTGACTTGACCTCTAATCTAACGGGGACGATTTGTCTAACTGACTGGGCTGACTTGTCTAGAAAGACAACAAAAATAATATTTATTATATTGACACTTGGGTACTTGTGGAAATTGAACCCAGGTGTTAGAACAATTACACTCACAAAAATTGCCAATTATACACAAAGGAGACTGAATATGGAGAAGAACACTAATCTGTATTGAATAAGTGTACAATAGACAAACCTATGAAGTCATAGGATACCACAATAAATAATTACATGAGATATTTGAATGCATTGGGATGCCATTCAAATTGGTCAAAAGCAGGCTTCGTAAATCTAAGCAAATCCCCCATAGGTGCATAAAGCAGCTTCCAAATCTGTCTAAGAGCTCACAAATTGGCAAAATCAATTAGGAAAGCTAATAGGTGATGGAAGGACAAGTAATACATGATTTTATTAGGAGAAAATAGTGGAGGATGATGAGGACAAAAAACAAGTTAAGTTCACCTAGTCAAACTTTCCCAATTGCCTTAAAACTCAGCAAATGCAGGCAATAAAGCAGAAAAAGCAAACATGCACTAGGAAGGCCACGAATGAAGCAGAATTGATTCCAACAGGTTTCCCAAGTATAGAAAGGAGAAAGTCGACAAAGTCAACTTGAACGAAGACCGACTTAGTCGATCGACTGACTAAGTTGATAGGCCGACTTAGTCGATCAGCCGACTAAACTAGAAGATTAAGTCGGCTAACTAAAAGTCGTGTCGGTTCACCGAACCGACAGGTAGTTATTTTGTAACTGTTTGTAAATTTTATATATTAGGTTGTTGAGCCAAACGATAACTCAGTTTAGTTCTCTGCCTTGTATGAACTCATTGTATTAATATAATATATTTTCCTATCTGTTCTTGTCTCCTGTCTCTGATTTATAAATATATATGTTTTAGTATGTATTATTGGTAACCTTATGTGATCTGTGAGATTACAACATTGGTTTCGTTGCCGGTAGTACATGTTTGACATATATGCTCACATATGATACCAGAACAGGAGATTAAGGACTGGTGGGACCCAAAAAATTGTGAACTACTTGCAAAATTACGCAAGAAGGAACAGATTAACAGTCGCTAAAGCCAAAGCAAGATTTTTCATAGAGACACATGAAAAATTTGTCGAATCAGTGCCACAACTTTTGAAGCAACTTCTGGATGAGAAAGCCGGATGTGACTAAGGAACAACAGTTGCTAGAAAAACTGATCCGAGGAGGCTGAACAAATTTGTCGAAGTGGTTTGAGAAAATTGCCGACGACTTCTGTGAGGAGCAAGCAGTCGAAGACAGAACTTCTGTGGAAACTGTCAAAGAAAAATTTTACACATATTTCACCGAACAATTTTTGTGTTCCCTACCGAACTTGCTATTCAAATTATTGATCGAGAAAGGAGCAAGACACGTCGTTGAACCTCGTCCACCGCTGTGCAAATAGCCATCAAACACTAATTGGGCAGAGAAGTAGAGGAAGTGGGAAAAATTCATTGCAGAAAGGGAGTGGGAATACTTCCTGAGCAAATAAATCGAACTATCTGGGATTTTTAAAAGCGTCAGGTAGGATATGGGGGGGTAGTTGGTCATGTGTCAGAGGTAGAGTATAGTGGATCATAGTTGTCCTAAACTGGATAACCGTCACCAGTAATGAAAGTCAAACGAAGAGGAACTCAAGGAAATAGTATTGTACAAAAGTATGTCGGACATTCCGAAACAAGAAAGGGACAAAAGACAGCAAATAAGGGAAGCAAGACGTGAAAGAGCCGCAGGGCTACACAGTGGACAAAACCCTCGGGAGAACGACCGCGAAGAGAATCCACCAGATTCAGGTCATGACCGACAGGAAGAGGGCGTAGAGCAAGAGGTATCCCCTAAGGAGGAAGAAGTGTGGATAGAGTAGCCAGAAGCTCTCCAAATAACAGCTCCCAATGATGGGATAACCCTTTCCCCAACAAATCCGTGTAATAGAATACAGACTATTGTCGAAGATGACCTCCGACTACGAGCTGGTTACTTTAGTATATGGAGCTGACTAGGCGATGAAACATACATAGGTCGACACCTTATTATACGTCGATTGCTCGAAGGAAACTGGGTGACGTTTCAGGCGGCACCCTCCCTCCGGAGTATCCACTTGCTCTTACCGACACATGAAGGAGCACTCCCCCCACCAAGTACAGCTTTAGAATAAATCGAACAAGCAGACCTGCGAACACAAAGTTGCAGTGGACCATCGACAGCTGAAGTTGACATCAACCGACTGCAAGTCGATGACGACTCGACGATTGACAGGAGCTCAAGATCCGTCGACCAAAATTCTGTAGGCTCGACTACATCAATAACCCCACCACTTTCACCACCACCCACACCTCCACCTCTGCCAACTTCTGAGAGCAGTGAAAGTGATTCAGACATGGGTTACGGATTGGCTCACATTCCTCTCTATGAGGGAGATGAATACCCTAGATGACATTGGTTCGTCTGCGAGTTGACCTGGGAAGCAAACCAGGTAACAGATGAAGACCGAAAAATGGCACAGTTCACCAGAGCCTTAAGGAAAAGGGCCTTGCCATGGTACATGACCTTTTCAGAAAGGAAACCTAGAGCGACGTCCAAAGCCGAGATTAAGGTGTAATTCTTGTCCTTTTTTCAAAACCCCAGACGCTAAGCACCTGGCCACCAAAAAGCTCAAAACGACACAGCAAAATCCAGGGGAGACAGTCCGCGACTACAACAAACGTTGGAAGGACCTACTAAGCCAGCTAGATTATGTTATTGATGAACAGTTACTAATTCAATGGTTCCTTGTAGTATTATCGCAGAAAGTACGCTGACATATCAGTCTGGAGACGTTCAAAACGTATGAAGACACGCTAACAAAATCTCTGCAGGTCGAGATGGATGAAGACATACCTGCTTACCCAACGAACCACAGATTAGAGGAACAACTTGAGAATGTGCAGAAGTCTTTGAAGGAACTAACCCTCAAGAATTAGGAAATCTGGTGTACCAACTGCTCGACGGCCGGTCATTCGAAAGATAATTGTCGACACGAATATAGCCGACAAGACGTCTGCTTTGTACAAACCAAATCATTTTGTGACATTTTCCAGGAACACGGAGATCATTCTACAAAATATTGTCCATTTAACATGAAGAACGGAAAGGTTTCCTGTGTGCCATTTGTGAGACCAAAAGTCACAACACGGTCGACTGTCAGTTAAACTTGAAGAACTGACATAACTGTCAGGCGGTCTACCAAATGAATGTAGTAGCGCAAAACAATGAGAAAAACAATACAAACAACCAGAACGGACAAAGATACGACAGCCGACGATATGAGTGCCGGTACGACAATCGACGTCAGGGTTATGGAGGAAGAGGTCGATTCCCTGGGAATCGCGACATACGAACGCGTTGACCCACCCAGTGCTTCACATGCTACAAAGAAGGTCACTGGCACGCAGATTGTCTGTACAAAGACAGAACTGATCTTAAATTCTGTACACACTGTGGAGTAGGCGATCACTCATTGGAGGATTGTCCTACTATGTTAGAAAAAATCAATACGAAAAAAAATGTTAATGTCTTGTCTTGTGTACAAAAGCATGATGTAATAACTACTAAAAATTTACATATTGTCACTCGACAAAGCACAAAAACAAGGCCTGATAACCCTCAAATTACTAAGATCAAAGACACAAATGTTTATCCCGACCCTATAAAGCAAAAACACACATATTAAGAAGCCACCCACATATTTCACGACATTTCCCGAAATGAAGACACTAGTCGACCCGACACAATACAGTAATTAATCTATCTCACTCAAACAAACAAATCCGTAGCCCAGTTCATTGATTTATTGCATCAAATAAAGAGTACTAACCTCGAAAAACAACCTAAACAAAAAAGACAAGAATGATGTCGACCCACTTGTCGACCTGGAAATCGAAGGGTACCATGTCCGACAAGTAGTGCTTGACTTTGGGTCTTAGGTAAATATCATGACCCAGGATACATGGGAAAAGATGGGAAGACCTCAACTCTACGAGTCAGGTATTTACCTAAAACTCGCCGACCAAGGCCTCATTGAACCCATTGGGGTTTGGAAAAACGTCGACACGACCATTAAAGGAATTTCGACCAAGGTTGATTTTGAAATTATTAACCCAAAAGAGGGATCTAGTTCATTCCCTGTACTAGTCGGTCGACCTTGGGGACGGAAGATGAAAGCCTCCATATCCTTAGACAAGGGACGAATCAAGCTAAAAGGAAATGGTCAAAAAGTCATTGTACCCATTCATCCATCCCAAGGAGAACCTTGGACAGAACCTATTGATGAGGAAGTCGATGTTAGACAACTTTACCAGATCGACAACAATACAGACTACACAGAGCTGAAAATCCATGGAGAACTTTACTTAGGTAACCAAGACTCAATTGGTTATAACTCAGATGCTGAACTGTATGACTGGGAGATGGAAAATTATGAAGCAAAAGCAAGAGGGTGCTGGACTATACAAAAATTATAGAAAAACCCACCCGACAGTACTTCATAGTATCCATTATCCCCAAAATATTTGAAAAGAAAGTAAGGGAACACCCTACCTTACAACCAACCAACTTAAACACTACACAAATACCCAGGTATAAGGAGAGGGAATCCCCAGTCATGCACATTGAACAAGTATCTAAAAATATTGGAGAACATGGTCGACTTCAAAGCTTAGTGGAAACGTTTACAGGTCAAGTAGCTAGATGGTGGGATACCCATCAGACAAAACTACAGACCTGGACAACTGCTTCGACTTTCTTTGTCGAACGGTTTGGTGGAAAAAAGTTAACCCAGGAATCCCAAATCCCTATCTTTACCCAAGGTCAAAATCTAGAAGAACACATTAAGACTTGTGAAATGGAGTGGAGAAGACTTGGCTACAAAGATGAGCAAGCTTGGCCCCATTTGTTCCCTTCAACCCTAGACGACTTACCCAATAAATGGTATAAGATGGAGGAAGCTAGAGGAGAAACCTTCTTTTGGCATGAACTCAAGGAAAATTTTATCAAAGACTTTCAGTTCATACCTCAAAATAAAAAACTGGCTGAGATAGCACAGCAAATCAAACAATTTCTCCAACCGACCAAAAAACAACCCTCCCAGAACCACCGACAGATCAAGGACTGTAACAATATACAAACTGAATACAGACCACAGGCGACCCGTTTACACTTAGAAAATGAACACATAGAAGGCAAGAGCTTCAGATGGAAAACCGACCATATTGAAACAACAAAACCTATCCATTCAATCCTGAAAGTTGAGACCATCGACAAACCAGATCTTGACAGAATGACTGCAGCCGACTTTCCTGCTACATTCTCACAGTTCAAAGAAGGAAGTCAGCCGATCAATGAAGCTAAAGCACCAGAGTGGCTAGATGCCAAAGTGAAAACTAAAGAGGTAGACATTTCAAATGACGACTAACCAAAAATAGCCAAGATTGGTGAATACTGGAATGAACAACAGACCACCGAAATAGTGAACTTACTTAGAGAATTCCAAGATGTCTTTGCAAGGGACTATAAAGACTTAAAAGGCTTAGTACAGGAAATGGGAGAAATGAAAATTGATACTAAACCTGATGTCCAACCTGTCAAGAAATGACCTTATAAACTAGCTCACAAGTACAAGGAAATAGTTAAAAAGGAAATTGACAACATGTAAAAAGTAGGGATCATTTACCCTATCGAACAGTCTGAGTGGGCAAGTCCCATGGTTGTAGAACCCAAGAAACATGACTCGACAAGGTTAATAATTTGTGTCGACTTTAGGGAGCTTAACAAAGTAACATTGACAGATCCATTCCCCACCCCCTATGCTGATGAAATCTTAAACGAAGTTGCAGGCTATGAATGTTATTCATTTACAGATGGCTTCTCAGGATATAACCAAGTCCCAATAGCAAAGGAAGATCAAAAGAAGACAACATTTGTCTATGAATTTGGTTCCTTTGCTTATAGAGTTATGCCTTTTGGGCTAAATAATGCCCCTGCAGTATTTTCCCGAATTGTTGTCAAGACCTTCCAAGAATATATATATATATAAGACCATGGCAGTATACTTCGACAACTGGACTATATACTCCACCTTAAAATATCACTGCAAATGGCTCTGACTTATGCTGGAGAGATGTCGACAGATTCAACTCTCCCTCAACATTAAGAAGTGTATCTTTATGACTCCCATAGGCATACTCTTAGGGCATATTGTCTGTAAAGATGGTATCAAGGTTGAATTTGCAAAAATTAAAATTATCCTTGACCTGAAACCACCAGTAAACCCCAAACAAGTCAGGGTGTTACTTGGCCATACAAGCTATAATAGAAAATTCATAAGACACTATTTAGATATGACCTACCCTTTGGAAGAACTACTAAAAGAAGATCAAGAGTTCAAATGGATAGAGGAATGCCAAATCTCCTTTGACAAACTGAAAATAAAACTGGTCGAAGCCCCCATACTCAAATTTCCAAATTGGTAGACCAAATTTCATGTGCATATCGATGCATCAGGAATAGCAATCAGAGCAATCCTGACTCAACCAGGGGATGACGGGATGGATTACCCTATAGTTTACAATAGTCAAAAATTAAATAAGGCTGAAAGAAACTATTTGACCACCGAAAGGGAAGCCCTAGGTATGGTCTTTTCCCTTCAAAAGTATCGTCATTACCTTTTATCCAACCCCTTCACATTTTATACCGACCATCAAGCCTTAAAGTACCTTGTCAATAAACCACTTCATCATGGGAGAATTTGTCACTGGCTACTTCTCTTTCAAGAATTCGAGTTTGAAGTCGTTTTCCGACTAGGAAAACTAAATGTCGGGCTCGACCATCTATCTCGCATAGACACAGGAGAGGAACCGACCAGAGTCGACGACGACTTGCCGGATGCACATTTATTTCGCATAGAAGCAGTGCCAGCAGAACTCAAAGAAATAGCTCAGTTCTTAGAGACAGGTCAGGCACCAGAAGGTCTGAACACTAAGAAAAAACAAATCTTAGCTATGAAGGCTGCACCTTACAGCCTCATCAATGGATTTATGTACAAAATGGGGTTAGATGACATTCTCAAAAGGTGTGTACTCGACCATGAGCGAGACCAAATCATGCATGAAGAACACTATGGACCTGCAGGAGGACATTTCCAAGTAGATACAACTGCAAAGAAAATCCAACAGTCAGGATTATGGTGGCCGACGATCCATAGAGATTGCGAAAACTTTGTTAGTCAATGTGACCGATGTCAACGACTTGGTCAACCTCTGCCGAGCATAGAAATGCCCTTGATATTTGTAA
>LPNX010869020.1:289512-325438 GCA_001517045.1 Pseudotsuga menziesii | reverse complement strand
AAAAAAAAAAAAAAATCATATAACGACCTTAACCGTCAATCAAAACCCATAAAAAGATAAAAATTCCAAAAACAAAGTAATACACCCGACACAACAAAACATGACAGGAACTCATGACTTCGACAACTGGCATCATCACCTCCGACCATCTTCATCGACCAGTCCGGCTAACCATTCTCAGCACCAACACCGGTCGACGACCTCAAAAGTCCCATTGTGCATTTATGACCTCGAGCGCTGAAAGCATTTCACCATTACTCCACACTCGCGTATTACAGCTGGAACGTCAAGTCCGCCATTAATACATCCATTCCCACACGCAGTCACACCATCGCCTATAAATATGGGACTGTTGAAGGTTTATTCACCACACCCTTTACATAGAGAGCACTCACACATTCAGTCGACTAAAAACCAAGAAGCCTATAGTAACCTCGACCAAAAAGACATAATGGCCCCCAAGCAAACCAGAGCAGCGACCAATGTGAAAGAGCTACAGGCTGAGGATACACCCTTGATCCGCCGACTAAAGCATATCAAAAATGCAAAAGTACAGGAGGGCCAATGGCAGAAAATCTGGGCTGAGATCTAAGAGTGGGCCTTCGTCGACAAGAAGATGACCCAAGCAGCCGAAAAATTTCGACGGAGCACCATCTTCAACTATCCCAATGCACCCCTAATGGCAAGCTTTGGTGGAATAAAAGAAGCTGCTGTAAAATTTATCATCAGTCGATACCACAACGGTCGGTTCTACTTTGACCGACTGGTAGACATTACTAGAGATATCATCTCCAAGCTAACTGGACTGTCTAACCAAGGGAACCCTGTACCAATTGGAATCAAGGAAGGATTGGTCCAAGAGCTTACGGGATCACCGTCTGGGAAAAATTCCAAAGGATTGATGATCGAGCAGATTGCAACTCGAACACCACAGATTGTGGCCAAAATCATTGCAATAACACTTACCTTAGCAGGTCGAAGTAGCGACCTCAAATTGGAAATGCTCAAGGCCGTTGACACAATTGCTACCGACGGGAGAATCTACAGATGGGGAGATTATGTCGTCGACATGATCAAAACCATCTGCGAGCGCTGCCAAGAGACAAGAGGAATCATCAAGTTCCCCTCCCTTATTCTCTGGATCATTATGTACCACATCTATCCGGAAGGAAGTCCAGTCTTCTGGGAACCAACAAAGTTCCACATGAACAGGTTCAAACCCTTCTCCTAGAAAGGAACCCCGCATGGGCTGGTGCAAGGAAAAATATTTCTGGAAAACTGGTTACAACAGTTAAAGCTTCGCACGACCAGATGGCGGGTCCCTCAGAACATCCGACGCAATCTACCGGAGAAGTCTCACATATAGTTGGAGATCGACCATAGAATGGTCTGGTATATGCAGGATCAGGATCCCAAGGCCACTGCCCTTGATTACTACCCGACTGCCGATCAAATATTCTGAGAGTTGACTCGATAGGCGAAGACCAAAATACCAGTGCCTAAGGCAGCCAACCAGGTTGAATTTTCAATAAAGGAGCCACTCACCGACCAAAAGAAAGAGGAAGACTACGAGCTCAACCTCTATATAAGTACATTTGTGTTGGAGGACACCCTGGTCGAGCCCACTGGTTGGGTACAAATAACCATCAATCCTCCAACCAGATTCGACCCACAGCCGACAGAACCATAGCCACAACAACAAGCAACCGCTCCGGCTCCAGCAAGCGTCGCCCCAACTCAGGTACCGACGAATGGAGTCGAGCACAACAACCCTGAGTATGCTTTATCAAAAGGCATCATTTAGAAATTATCCAAGGAGATAGCCGCCGCCAGAAGGAAACTTAGAGCAAAAAAAGTACAACAAGGCAAAGGTAAGCACAAGCTTCTTATTGAGTCATCTGATGATGAAGAAGAACTAGCAGCTACCACCCTGGACATTATAGAAGATGCGGCCACCAACAAAGTACTAGTTGAAACTCAGTTTCAACGATTCCTTGAAGCAGGGGCTCCAGAAGGACAACCAAAGAAGGCAAAAACAACGACGACACCTGAAGACGTCGTCGATATTATGTCAACCCCTCCACCTCCATCACCAACACCAGTAGTCGAGGAGCAAGAACCGGCACAACATTCGGTCAGCCCCCTTGACTTGTACAAAAACAAGATACTGGAGTTGATGAAAGAAAAGTTCGACAAGGACACTGAGCTCAAAGATTTCTTTGAGACGCTGCCTGAGCTGTTTCAGTCGGCTCAGAAAATTCAAACCAAGGCTCCCCTCTATACCGGCAGCAGGATTTTTGGACACCTTACATCGACTTTCACCCGAACCGACCAAGAAGGAGATGTGATCGGCCAGGTCCGATCTACGATTGAACACATCAACCCCGAAACCTAGGACGACTTCCTCAACCTGCCAGAAATAGATCCACTGTCCGAGGTAAGTGTACAACCCACTTCTGGCAAACCCATCACCCCCAACCATTCCCCCACTCCATCACCACCGCTACCATCATCTTCACCCCCGCCATCATCATCCCCACCACCTCCACCACCCCCTGATTCCTAGCCAGATCTATCCCAACCAATTACATCCTCACAACCAGAAGCAACCATACCAACCACCCAGCCAGACAAACCAGTGACTTCCATTCCGCAAACTACAGGAAACCCTTCAACTGTTGCAGGTACCTAGGAAAAAGAAACAGAAAAATAAAAGAAGAAGAAAGAGCATCATCCTTGCAGAATTAAAATCAGCTTAAAGGATGCAAGATCGTTGATCGACACAGAAGTTTGCCAACTCCTCAAGACTTTGGCCAAGGAAGCAAAGACAAGGACTGCACGAAAAACCAAAGAGCTCACCGACAAAAATACAGAACAGGTTGAGTTTCTCGACAAGTGCAGGACCTTAGCTCATTCCGTCATTCCAGGACCTGTCGAAGTTGACACAGATAGACCACTTGAACGAGCATATCAACTTTTCAAGAGCATCGTGTCGACCATCCAGGAACATCTCCAAGAGACGAAAGAAGAACAGAAGGAAGAGACTGCCCGACTGCTACTGGCACAGCACACTACCTTTTTAGGCATACAAAGTGCTACAAGACCATATGGAGGAGTCTGTCGTCACTGAAGAAGTCTTAAGAGATTGGCCTACTCACTATGGGTAGGTCTATCAGCAGACACGACAGACTCGTCAAGGCATTCAGGTTTTGGAGGGCAGGAAAACAACAGAGGAAGCACTCAGGCAGACAATAGAAGAACAAATAGTGTTGGAGACCAACAAGCTGCAGAAGCTGGAATGGGAAGCACATCAATGGTTGCAACAGGCTCTTCCAAACTTAGAGAAATTCGACATCATCTGCCCACAGATGAAAAGACTCATCGACACAGCCGAAGAACAGAACCAGATCCTGGGTCCCAACATGGAGAAAATCACGGAAGTCCCACTCTCTGAAAAGATGTCAGTCCTATCAAGCTTAACTACATTAACGATCGACATCCAGAAAGCTTTGTAGATTTGGACGGATTTTCAGCATCACCTTGCCATCACAGCTCCGGCCATTTTCGAGATCTGCATCCAGAAAGGACCAACCATCCGTCTGCACAGTCCACCACAATAGCATTCGACAAACATCATTCTGTACCTCCCTGTTTCTTCGGGACAAAAAAACTTTTTTTTCATGGGGGAGATGTAGAAAGGAGCAAGTCGACAAAGCCGACTTGAATGAAGACCGACTTAGTCGATCGACCGACTAAGTTGATAGGCCGACTTAGTTGATCAGCCGACTAAGTCGGTCGGCCGACTAAACTAGAAGATTAAGTCGGCTAACTAAAAGTCGTGTCGGTTCACCGAACCGACAAGTAGTTATTTTGTAACTGTTTGCAAATTGTATATATTAGGCTGTTGAGCCAAATGAGAACTCAGTTTAGTTCTCTGCCTTGTATGAACTCATTGTATTAATATAATCTGTTTTCTTATCTGTTCTTGTCTCCTGTCTCTGATTTATAGATATATATGTTTTAGTATGTATTATTGGTAACCTTATGTGATCTGTGAGATTACAACACCAAGCACTCCATGACTTAGTTTTAGCAAGTTTGACCACTTTTGACATGTGGAGGACAACTTGCATAAGGTGGAATATGGAAACTAGGACAATAAGACAAAAAATGGATTAATTAATGTCTAAGGTAGCTAACTATGGGTTGATTATTCTAACACCCCCTTAAGCCCGATTTATGAGTAAAATATCAGAAAATTATAGGGCCTAGCAATAAGGCTTAGTCACCCTTTACATACGGCATGTCCATTTAACCAAGGAAAAATGCAAAAACCCAGTGGGAAAAATCCTCCCTTAAACATGGACAGTAAAACAAAATTTGAAAATCTTGTCATCAATCATGCTTCATAGCATGATCAGAAATCCCCAGCAGTGATTTGAGATTGCTGAATGTCTTCTCACAAAAAACTTTGGTGAAAATGTCTGCTACTTGTTCTGAAGATGAACAGAAGAGTAGGTGAATGGTGCCATCATGCACAAGTTGTCTGATGTAGTGCACATGGATCTCAATGTGTTTGTTTTTTTGTCTCTGAGATGGATCATTGCAGATTTTAATGGTACTTTGATTATCACAATAGATAGTAGTTGAGTATTCTGATTCGAATCCACACTCACGAAGTAACCCCTGCAACCAAAAACATTGAGTTGTTGCATTTACAACTCCTCTGTACTCTACTTCTGTAGATGAGAGTGCAATGGCACTATGTTTCTTGCTTAACCAGCTGATTGGTCCTTTAGCAAGCATGAACACATATCTTGATGTTGACTTTCAATCTGTGTTGTCACCTGCCCAATCACTGTCAGTAAACCCAATCAAATCAAGATCAGATTTAGCTTTGTAGAAGATCCCATGAGTCCTTGTTCCCTAAACAAAGTTAAGGATCCTTTTGGTTGCTCTCCACACTTATCCATGTATCTTGAAGCCACACTTACTACATAATAAATATCAGGTCGAGTATGTGTAAGGTACAACAAACACCCAATCAGTTTCCTATACAGTGTATTATTTACCATAGGAGAAGAACCTGGTTCTCCAAGCTTAACTCCTGAAAGGAAGGGAGTCTTGCTTGGCTTGCAATCTTTCATGTTGAACTTGTTCATAAAATCCATATCATACTTGGATTTATGTACTTTTATTCCATGTTTGGTTTGAGCAATTTCGAGACCCAAGAATTGGCTCAATAACCCCAAATCAGTCATAGAAAATGCATGGTTCATTGCATCCTTCAAGGAGGCAATTTCATCCTTTGAGCTTCCTATAATGAGAAGGTAATCTAAATAAAAGACAATAATCATCAAAAAACCATGAATCAGCTTCAAATAAACATTATTATTATACTTGCATCGAACAAAAATCAATGACAGCAAAAAGCCATCAATCTTGGCATACGAAGCCCTGGGGGCTTGCTTAAGCCCATACAATGATTTTTTTATCCTGCACACAAGAGATGGATTAGTAGCAAAGCCTTGATGCTGCTGCATGTAAATCTCTTCAGTAAGATCTCCATTTAGGAAATAACACTTCACATCCATGTGATGTACCTCCCACTGCTTCGAAGCTGCAATGGCTAAGGCTAGCTTGATGGAGTCCATCTTTGCCACTAGTGCAAAGGTCTCATTGTAGTCTATGCCATGTACATATGAGTAGCCCTTGGCTAACAATATTTTAGTATATTTCAAAGGTGAACCATCAGCAGCAAACTTGGTTTTGTAAACCCACTTACATTGAACTAGCTTCCTCCCTGAGGGAAGATCAATCAACTCCTAAGTGTTGTTCTTTTGGAGTGAGCTGAACCTTTCTTTCATGTCTATTTTCCATATTGGATCATGTGCTGCATATTCATATTCCTGTGGGTCTAATTCAACCATCAAATACCATTTCTCTACAAACAAAGTGTCTTTCATACACAGAGCACTCTCAAACTGAGATCTAGTCCTCCTAGGATCACTAGGATTTCCAGCTAGTTCTCCAGCTGCATGAATGGTATTTGATGCCAATTTTGTTCTTGTAGGAATGTTAAGATCTGCAATTAAATCATCATTATCAGACATATCAGAATCAGCAAACTAAACTATCTCTTCACTTACATTCAATGGTTCTGGTGGTGAAGAGGATTCTCCAACTTCCACTGCTGCTAAAGGCTCTTATTGGAACTGAACACTCCTTTCAATGAAGGATTTGTTTGTGCTCAAATTGATCAGCTTATACCCTTTTGAATCTTCAGAGTACCCAACAAATAGACACTCTTGGCTTAGGGGTTGTAAAGCCTTCCTCTTTTCTGTTGGAATTCTAGCCCAAGCCCTTGAGCCAAAAATCTTGAAATGGGTCACATCTGGCTTGTGCCCACTCCATGCTTCGAAAGGAGTCATACCATCAAGATATTTATGAGGCACCCTATTCTAGATATAGGCTGCACAGTTTATAGCTTCGGCCCAAAACTTTGGTGGCAAAGTCTTAGCCTCCATCATGCAGGTTGCCATCTCTTTCAGTGATATGTTCTTCCTCTCAGCAACACCATTTTGCTATGGTGTGTAAGGGATAGAATTATGCATATGAATACTTGCATCTACACAATATTGAATGAAATTAGACTTGACATACTCACCACCATTGTCAGATCCAAGGACCTTGAGTTTCCTCCCATACTGGTTTTCAACCAAATCCTTGAAGACTTTGAAGAGGCCAAAAACTTCAGACTTGTGTTTCAGGAAGTAAACCCAGCAGTACCTGGAAAAGTCATCTATGAATGTCAATGCATATTTGTCCTGACTCATTGACATATGAGGAAATGGGCCAGAAACATCACTGTGGATCAACTTAAGAGGTGCAGAGTTTCTCTCATGACTAGCTTTCTCAAATTTATAGTCTGGGTGTTTTCCTAATATGCAACCTTAACAGACTCCTTTGGAAAACTTAACCTTGGGTAACCCTATGACCATTTATTTTTCACTAAGATCAGAAAGATACTTATAGTTAAGATGGCCAAATATTTCATGCCAAATCTTGCTTGCCTCATTAGCATGAATCATAAGAGTATAGGGGTTTGAGTAGGGTAGGAAGTGTGAGAACATGTATACCTTCGAAGTGTGATTTGAAACTCCTTTTGCAATGACTTTACCACTTGAGATCTCTACGATCTCAACTTCATCAGGGGAGAATATGACCTTCTTTGGAGACCCTATGTGGGTCATCTGATACACTAATACGAGGTTAGAGGAAAGACCTGGAACATACAATACATTGTTGAAGTTACCATGGTCAAGATCAATCCTCCATTTTCCCAAACTTTCAGTGAGAGAGTCATCTCCCAGTACTATTGGTGGACCTTTCGACATGTCAAGTGAGGTGAATTCCTCCTTGGTCGAAACAATATGTCTTGAAGCTCCAGAATCAATGATGAAACTAGGTGAGCTTGATGTTCCAGCAACCAATGCATGAACTCTCTCTCTGTCTTCTGAATTTGATCCTCCTTCCCTCTTCTTTGAGCTACCAGAAAGGGAGATGCCATTCTTCTCTAGGAGTTGGGTCAGCTTGTCAATTTGCTTCTTCATGTAGGAGCTTTTGGGATGATTGCCCTTACTATAGTATGCACACTTGCTCATTTATCCTTTGTTCTTCTTATTCTGGGGGTTCTTCTTGGAACCTTGGGGCTCCTCTGGAAACTTGTTCTTGTCTCTCTTTTGCTCAGGTGGCTTCTTAGCTTTCTTCTTTCCTTTTGAATTGATAGGTATAACTCCATATTCAATTCTATTCCATTGACATATCATACATTTATACATTTCATGTGGCGGTTGAGAACTAGCCTTTTCACCTTCCTATGTAACTATTCATATTCCTATTTATTTATTTATTTACAATATATAATCCCAGTGGATTATATTCTAACAATCCCCCTCTTAATCTGAAGGGGTGTTCGTAAGTCCAAGCATGTTTCTGAATCTTTCAAACGTTTCTCGTCCAAGCGCTTTGGTGAAGATGTCTGCAACTTGATCATTTGTGGAACAATGTCGAAGATGGACTGTCTTGGCCTCTACATGATGTCGAATCAAATGATACTTTGTGTTGATGTGTTTGGTTCGATCATGGAATCTAGGATTCTTAGCCAGCTTGATTGCAGAAGTATTGTCGACCAACAATGGAGTGGATTTCTCTTGTTTTTCTTGCAAATCTTCAAGTATCTTCCTGAGCCATACTATTTATTTCGTTGCTTCAGCTGCAGCCACATATTCAGATTCTATTGTTGAATATGCCGGAACTGAGTGTTTGCATGATCTCCATGAGATAGCTGCTGATCCAAGACTCATAGTGTATCTAGAAGTTGATACTCCTGTCTCCTTATCGCCATCAAAATCTGAATTTGAGTACCCAATAAGTTTGAAGTCATCCACTTTAGAGTACTTGAGTCCAACGTCTTGAGTCCCCTTCAAGTATCTTAGAACCCTCTTTGTAGCTGACCAGTGTCCTTCACAAGGTTTATGCATGAACCTTGAAAGTATGCCAACAACATAAGAAATATCTGGTCTAGTTGTTGTAAGGTAGATAAGACTCCGTACAAGTTGTCGATAGTTGGTCGCATCCTCAAATTCGTTTCCTTCGCTTGATGTGAGATTCATTTTCTGTTCCATTGGAGTAGATATAGGGTTGCATTCTGTCATGCAAATTTTTTTTAGTAGTTCTCCAACATATTTTTTCTGAGATAGGAATATGTACTTAGGATGTTGAGTGACTTCAATTCCTAAGTAATAGTGGAGATGTCCCATATCTATATTTCAAAGATCTTTTTCAAATCTTTCTTTATGGATGCTATATAGCTCTCATTGTTCCCTATCATTAAAATATCATCTACATACACCACAAGATACACAACAGATCTTCCAAATTTCTTTATAAACAGTGTTGCATCATCAAGATCAAAATGTTCGAAATTTAACTTCAAAAGATGCTCGGTTAACTTTTCATACCATGCGCGATGTGCTTGTTTTAGGCCATACAAGGATTTGACAAGATTGCATACCTTTTGTTCTTTTCCTTTCACAACAAATCCTTCTGGCCGAGACATGAAGACATTCTCTTTCAAGTCTCCATTCAAGAAAGCAGTCTTCACATCCATCTGATGAACTTTCCACCCTTTCTGAGTAGCTAAAGAGAGTAAGGTACGGATGGTAGCCCATTTTGGTGTAGGAGAGAACGTTTCTTCATAGTCAATTCCTTCCTTCTGTGCATAGCCTTTTGCTACAAGCCTTGCTTTGTGCTTGTCAAGTGAGCCATCTGATCTGTATTTGTTCTTGTACACCCACTTGCAGCCAATTGGTTTGGTTCCAACTGGAGGGTCAACCAGCTTCCAAGTTCCATTCTTCATGAGTGCATCATACTCATTCTACATAGCTTCTTTCCACTCAACTCGAGTAGAAGCTTCTTGAAAGGAATTTGGTTCAAAATTAGCAGATAAATTAAATTCACAATCAAATGATACATCCATGTCATCACCTGAATTATCTGCTTCTCCTCCATGTCTTTTTGAACTTCTCGTTCCCGTATTTCCAACTTCATCCGGATGGACACTTTCAAGTGTCTTTGTGGCCCATTTAGGAATATTTCGTGATGGTCCTGGTTGATCAGCTGGTGGTGCTTCATCATTGATTGAGAGTCTTTCAATTCTCTCAATCACATCATCTAGTTTAACCTCTTGTTCAAGTGAAGTAGCAGGAACTTCTTCATGCGGGGGAGTTGGTGCTTCATATGGAAATTCTAAAGGTTGATCCAGAATAGGAATCCCCCCTTCAAGGTTTGGAATTTCATATTCATTTTCAGAATATTTCTTTGGATGAGGATATTTTTCCAAATGATCAAGCTGTCTCTCAATGGACTGGTCATTTTTATTAGTCTCAAGAAAAATGAGATCTCTGGAAATAACAAATTTCTTGTTTACCTCATCATACAAATGGTATGCCTTGGAGTATTCTTCGTACCCCAGGAAAATACATTTTCTACTTCGAGCACCAAGCTTGTTTCTTTGCTCCTTTGGAATCAAGGCATAACAGGTGGAACCAAAAACTCTGAGATGCCTGATTGAAGGGAGATGGCCAAACCACATTTCATGTGCAGTCTTGTTATCAAGAGCATTTGAGGGACTTCTATTTCTCAAATAGGCTGCACATTTTACTGCATCACCCCAAAACATTAGTTTTACATTCTTGAAAAACATCATTGAGTGAACCATATTCATTATGGTTCTATTCATTCTTTTTGCTACACCGTTTTGTTGAGGATTGTAGGGAACGGTAGTCTGATGTGCAATTCCATGTTGGGGAAGATAATTTTCAAAAGCATTAGAAGTGTATTCTTTCCCATTATCAGTATGAAGTGTACCAATTTTTGATTGTGCTTGTTTTTCTATCAATGCATGAAAGTCTTTGAATGTTTGAAATGCTTCTGATTTTGTCTTTAAACAGTAAATCCAGCACATTCTTGAGTAGTCATCAACAAATGTCATAAAATACTTATTCCCATTTGCTGAAGGAGTTGGCATTGGGCCACATAAATCAAAATGTACTAATTCTAATTTCCTACTTGCTCTGAAATTAGATTCATGGAATGGAAGCTTACTATGTTTCCCTAATATACATGCATCACATTTTTTCTTCTCTTTGGGAATGGTGGGCAAACCAAATACACCATTCTTTCTCAACAAACGAAGACTGTTATAATTTAGATGACCAAATCTTGCATGCCACAATGAACTAGATGACAAATTACCTTCTCCATGCTGAGAGAGGTAGGCATAGTTCTGAACTCTTGCAGATGAACCCTTGAGCTTCAGCAGCTTCCCATATTCGTATCCAATCATGATGACTCGGTTGTCAGAGGACTTTCTTATTTCTATGATTCCATCAAACATGTGGATGGAATGGCCTTGCTGTTGAATCTCCACCAAGGATAGCAGGCTTCTCTGCAACTCTGGAATATAGAGAACATTCTTCAACAAGAAATCAGGGAATCCAGGCATCTTCAGTCGAATGGTGCCCATTCCCTTTGGTTTAAGACTTGACTTATCTGGAAAGTACACTATGCCATCTATTGTTTCATTAAGTTCTTCAAAACAGTCTTTTCTAAATGTCATGTGTGATGTTGCACCAGTATCAAGCAACCAACAATCTTTGTAAGAATAAAGTGAAGTCATTTCATTAATTCCAAGATTACAATGTGCAACAATACAAGAATCAGAAAATTTACTAGCATATTGGTTTTTATTGTCATCTTTCTTCTGGTTATGCTTGTCTTTGATGGAGTCCCACGAATCCCAACTCTGATCTGATGTGTGCCTAGTCTTTCCACAATGCTTGCACTGCAAATCTGATCTTTTGGTGAAGTTGTTTCTGCCCCCTATGCCTCTGAAGTTTCTTCTTCCTCTACCTCTCTTGTTGCTTTCTCCTTTGGAATGACCTTTTCCCGAGAGAGTGGCACCAACTATTGATGCCAAAGATTGCATCTTTACAACTGTTAGTGTAATTTACAATAATGAACTTGATATGACAAAGAAAAATAGAAAAAATAATAACCTTGCAGGTCTACAGTCTCTGCCAAGGTGAATACAATCTCAACTTCAGGTTTTAAAGTGATACAATGACAGTATCGCAGCTTCAATTCACAACAATTCAGGGAGAAGAAATTCAGTACCAATTCGCAGCCTTCAGGGTCTTTATGCAATTGGTAATGGTGTGAAACAGAAGGATTTTTCTCTACATGGATCACAAGAGATGGCACTCTTTACACACAACACTTCCACTAGTGCACTAATCAGCATACATTATTCTTCAACTCAGCATACATATATCAGTCACAATATATCAGTCAGCATATATTAGTCAGCATATATATATCAGGTCACAATATATCCCATGAGAGAGGTGTAGGTAGACTCAGCTTCAGGCTCATGCTCAGTTTTCCAATCCTAACTGTGTTGCATGTGCCTCATCAACTTCTACAATGGCAGTGGAGAAGGTGGATGATTGCAATAATATTGTAAAACTGGCATAATAATTACAAAAACACCAGCATAATAATTACAAGAACACCAGCATTTTTGCAGCAGTTTTGACCCTTCAAATTCACAGCTGATCCTCCACACAGTAAGAGAAGGGAAGCTTCAATACACAGCATATACACTTCAACAGAAGGTCACATCTCTTCAGACATTCAGCGCCATAGGTCGCAGTCACTCCATGCAAGGAATTAGGTCAAAAATAGGGTTTATGCACTTCACGGGAAAAACTAGGGTTTTTGCATTTTCACCAAGCAATATAACAAATTACCTCTATGCACTGAGTCTTCACAACGCCTTCAGACTTTAAGATAATTGCAAGAGCAATACTGTTCCACAACACCTTCAGACTTTAAGATGGGAATTAAATCAATTCTTTCAAAGGAATGCCTTCACGCAGCATTAAAAGAGTGCCTTCAACATGACTTCAGCATCATCATTCAACCAAATCTACTGTCATGGGTTTAACTTTTAACTCTTGTTTGAACTGAATCTACCATTGAACAAAAGCCCCTCGGCACTTTAAACCTCATCGTCTCTCCCAATTCTCATGCTTTTCCTTAACACCTTATGCGTCTGCATTCGTTTCGGTTCATACTTCCTTTGTCTCTTTCTTGGTGTCTTCTATTCCTTGACGGAATTCATAAATATTCAAACAAATTCACAATGCAATTTACCAGTCCATTATAATAATGATAATGTACATAGACTATCCAGCAAGCAAGCAAGCAAATGAGAGAAAATCACGAACGGGATAGCTTCTTTGTGGGATCAGAAAATGAATGCTATTCGCATACACCAAACCGTCCCAAGCATAAGCTCTCTAGGGATCTGTCTTATGATGGACCAAAAAGCAAGGAAAAATTCAGGTCTGGATATTCGCAATCAGCTGAGGCCTATTTGTAGAATGTGTGTAGTGTATCAATGCAGATATAAACTCAACATACCAATGTTGAGTGGAGTCAATGAATAAGTGAAGTCGCAACAAAAATATTACATAGCAGCACCATACTCAATGGATACCAATCACGAACAATCTCTAATGTGGCAGAAAATCGTACACAGACAAGAGATGTAACTTAATTTGGGTTTCACCCTTTGCATTCTCCAAATGCAAGACACAGGATTGTCTACGAAATCAAGAGAGCCTGTGTAAATTCTGAATACTGAGGAGGACACAGTATGCCGAGAAATTGGAATAATAGATATCAACGCAGGTATCAAGAGATATTCAGAAGCGCAGGCAGTTTTGGAGGAAGTCATGAGATCAAACTATATGTTATTGAGAATTAGGGTTACGTATAATCTAATTCAAACGTTTTAACAGAGAATAAACGCAGGCATATGGAGTTGTAACGCATACAATGCATGCGACTGGCAGACTGATGGAGCAGGCAGTCTGGCAATGGACTAGCAAGCAGAATGCCAGGACTGAAATGTAGCAGGCAGGAGTTATGGCAAATAGCCAAGCTCTGATACCACTGATAGGTATAACTCCTGATTCAATTCTATTCCATTGACATATCATACATTTATACATTTCATGTGGCGGTTGAGAACCAGCCTTTTCACCTTCCTATGCAACTATTCATATTCCTATTTATTTATTTATTTACAATATATAATCCCAGCGGATTATATTCTAACATGAATCCACCCTCGAATCTCCAGCAACCAGATCTTGGTCTTTGGAAGGCTTGATGGTGCCCATCATCACTAATTTATCTTGTTCTTATGTGAGAGATTCCATGAAATCTACAAGGCTAGGCATTTTCTAGGCTCAAGTTGTCAACTTTGTAGCATGGAAGGTTGATACAAACACTGAATAGTTAGGGCCAAGCTTTGAGAGTATGGCCAAAACTAGTTTCTCCTCCTCTTCAATTCCACACCATTTTGGCTGCAAAACAAGGGCTTTGAACTTGGAAAAGTAGAGTTGCAGGGATTCGAAGTTGTTGGGACTCAAGGAGATCAATTCATTTTCAATTTGATGTCCCCTCATCTCATCTGTCTTACCAAAAATATCAACAAACTTCTCCCATACTTCATTTGGTGATATTAATCCATCAAGATGGAAAGGAGGTCTCTGGATATGCTCAGACACAGGAGACCATAGGCCTCATCCCTCCTGTTGTGCCATTTAATTTTCTCTGCAGCTGCATTGGGATCTGCTTCTGTTGCCATAGTCACTTTGTAGAGGCCTTTCACTCTCAACGGTATCTCCATCTCTACTTCCCATTCAAAGAAATTAAATGGAGTCAAGATGATCTTCTAAGATTGATCCATAGCTCAGAAATTGTCCCTTCAGTCAGCAGAATGCTCCCAGTCAATGATGTCAAACCTGCAATAACAAATTGGAAGGACAAAAATTGATCTAAAAAGGCTTTGATACCATGTGGAAATTGAACGCAGGAGTTAGAAAAATTACACTCACAAAAATTGCCAATTACACATGCAATTTACACACAAAGGAGACTGAATATGGAGCAGAACATAATCTGTATTGAATAAGTGTACAATATCCAACCCTATGAAGCCATAGACTACCATAATAAATAATTACATGAGATATTCGAATGCATTTGGATGCCATTAAAATTGGTCAAAAGCAGGCTTACTAAATCTAAGCAAATCCCCCATAGGTGCATAAAGCAGCTTCCAAATCTGTCTAGGAGTTCATGAATTGGAAAAATCAATTAGGAAAGATAATAGGTGATGGAAGGACAACTCATACATTCTTTTGTTAGGAGAAAAGAGTGGAGGATGATGAGGACAAAAAACAAGTTAACTTCACCTAGTCAAACTTTCCCAATTGCCTTAAAACTCAGCAAAAGCAGGCAATAAAGTAGAAAAAGCAGACATGCGCTAGGAAGGCTAGGAATAAAGCAGAATGGATTCCAAGAGGTTTTTCAAGCACTCCATGGCTCAGTTTTAGTAAGTTTGACCACTTTGGACATGTGGAGGACAACTTGCATAAGGTGGAATATGGAAACTAGGAAAATAAGACAAAAAATGGATTAATTAATGTCTAAGGTATCTAACTATGGGTTGATTATTCTAACAGTACTATGACCCGACTTACATTCAAAGGTTTACATTGATTCTTTCTATGAATCTAACAAGACCAAACTCATCTCATGAAGGAGGAACACAATCAACACATCTGGAATATATTCTGAAGTTACAATACTTTAACATTTTTAGTTTCATAAAATGTAAATAATTTTTATCCTTTCATGGTGCACCTATTGAGGTAAAATGCACCAGTGAGTTTATGTATATAAACACACTGGTGCATTTTATTTCATAAAGCGCATTGATATCAGACTTGTTTTCTATTTCAAAGGTTTGTAATATATTTGTATAATATATTGATAGGTTTTTTATTTAGTGGTCCAGGTTATTTATTGATAGAAAATGCATGGTATGAGTTAATCAACAACAAATTTAGTCAACATGATGGAATCACGTCCAAAATTATGAAGAAGGCAGGTGGTTTTAATTAATTTCTGTTTTTAAATTAATTTGTTTGAATTATTTGTAAATTTCACCAATATGTATTGGTTAATGTGTGACATGCAAAGTAAAAAAATGAGGAAGTTTGATAAGGTTCTTTCTAATCTAATTCTAGAAGAGTGTAAAACATTAATGGAAAAGTTGCAGAGGGATGACTAAGGTGAATAAAAAACAAGTCAATACGAATGATTTCTTCAACTTTGAGTAAAATGTAATTAAGAATATTCACTAATATGTTTCAAATAATCTAAGTCACATATGTTGAATGTTATGTAGGGGCCGACAACAACATAAGTGAATGTCATCATAAGGATATTTTTTTATGGAATATTCAAATGATGATGAATTGGTCCTTAGCTCATAAGGAGTGGTGTTGGAATTTAATAGGAGGGGCAACGAATTTTATAATACTATGAGGGATATAGTGGAAAGATTGTACATACATACTTTTCACTTACAATATAGAAACTAATCAAACGATTCTTAAAATCAGGTCATATGTAAACTACAAGAGGCGTTCCCAAAGCAATGGTCAATGATACTTGTCAGACTTGCAATAGCAAAAACATACAATAACAAAATAAATCACTAAAAAAGTAATATTCCTAAACATCTTTATGTAGAATATGTATGTATAACTACTACAAAGCGTCATTCCTTAAATAATTTTAATTCGACTATATTTATTTTATCAACAGAAAAAATTATTTATTTTCATTTTACAATTTCCCATACGATTACGAAAATCCCAAAGGATGAACAAGGTGATATGCAAAATGTGCCAGTAGGGGTGTCCAAAAATGTGTAGAAGGAGATTTCCAATGAAATGGACATAATTGCATTGCAGGAGGAGCCATCTCAACAAGAATGTGCTTCAAATGTAAGGAATAACTAATTTCTAGGATTATGTACATCTCATTAATAATTCAACATTAAATATTCATTTTCAATTGTTTTGTTGCAGAAAAGAAAACAAAATGGAACCCATTCAACACAAAATACATGACGACAAGGAAAACATGGGTTGATATCAAAGTTTGTGAGTAATCTTATTTCCTTATAAGAAATTAATATTTCGTAGTGGTTGTGATTTGTATATTTAATTTTTTTGTTTTCACTAGAAATCCTTGGATGTCTTGAAATAGGTGTTAACATACAAAGAGGAACCATCATAAGAATTTATTGACATCGGGTTAAGTAAGGGTTATAAGTATATGTTGTCGTATAAAAAATTAATTGCATATTTTGTAAGTATCTATATTGTTTTACTTCTCTCATTTTATAATTAATAAAACAATAAATTCCTTTATATTAAATCTATGATCTGTGACGAGGCATAAAACTCGCAGAAACAAAGTATGGAGTGGAGGAAACAAAAGAATTGTTGATAGAAGGAATGAGACTTGGTTTGAAAGAATGTGTATCATTCATGATTCAATTATTTCTATGAAGGTACATCACTTTTCAATTTGCATTCATGTATACTATCTATTTTATTTTTCATTATTCCTGGCAATGTAGATACACTTAGTGCACTTTATTTTTATATTTGTAGATGGAAGTTGAAGAAGAGGAAGACAATTGAGCCAATCAACAAAACATTCGGCCAAATAACCCATTTGATGCAAGTGGCTTGAGCATCAATAATAGTTCCAACGATAAATGATGATTCATATTTAATTTTGATGTTAATGAAAACTGTTATAGCTTGTTGTGTATTTTGAAATCAATTTCTGTGAAACTCAGACAATTTGTATAATAATGTACTGGACATACTGTCCAAATTGAAAAACAAAGGGTTACAAATATGTGTAACAATTACATGCATGCTGAAATTTTGATTATTGTTATCTCTATGCTGTCCTATTTTGTATGTCAAATTCACTCTTATTGATATCTACTAAAATAATTTTTTTTTTTTTAAATCCGTGAGATATAGAACAGTTGGTGGTGGGGTATGGTTAAGATGCCCCCTAAGCTGAAAGGTCGCCGGTTCTAATCCTGTCGAATACCAAAAAATCCAACCATGTTAAGGGTTGGTGCGGTCCAGGCCGGGTTCGATCCTCGGGTGATTTTAACGGCTTAGATGCCCCTGGTTCGTGGTTACTTAGCCAATGGAAACTTTGCTAGTCAGGGGGGTTCCACCACTTTGCCAACAAAAAAAAACAAAAAAAAAAACTTTTTTATTCTATTGCATACTTCAATGTTATTGTCAAATGTTATATTTGAAACGGTACATTTGTAATTAAATGTATGGATGATTAAATAATATAATATATGCTTACATCTATGATATACTAAAATTAATCTAAACAAAAACAATAATTTTAAAATTGAAATGAATAGTACTATACAAAATATTTATATAAATAATGAAATTAAAAAATTATGTCTATATCTATATCTATATCTATATCTATCTATCTATCTATCTATATATATATATATATATATATATATATGACTGCAGTGTCGGTAGCCACTATTCAAAGAATCATATGCGGTGCTTTTGATAATTGATGTCGCTTTGGTGTGTCTACCCAGACACTAATAAACTCACAAACATAATCATTAAAATTGATATCAATAGTACTATAAAAAATATTTCAATTTTAGATGAATAATGAAATAAAAAATATTAAAAAATATAATATATATATATTTGATTGTAGTGCTGGTAACCATTGTTCGAAGAAACATATGTGGAGCTTTTGATAATCAACGATGCACTGGTGCTTCTATGAGAACACTCCATAGTGGTGCGTTTATGTAAATTAAACACATCGTTAAATTGTTAAATAAATATTCCCATGTGCCAGATGGATTCTTTGGTGCCTTTTCATTTTTTTTTCACACCGGTGCATGTCAATGGTTTAGACGCACCAAGAACTATGAGAACTTATATGAACTAGTGTGTGTTTTATGTTTGAGCGCTCCTATGTGTTCGAGTTGTTGAAATGCACCAGGTGATTTTGATAGTTTGTAAGTGTTGGTGCATTTGACAATGAAACGCATCATGCACTTAGATAAATGGACAACATCAGTAAAGTTTAAAAATATTAAAAATTGTCTAGCGCATATGATGTAACATATTGCATCGGTGTGTTTGTGTTGTATGTAATCCCTATCGCATATAATATATATGCAAGCACCGTTGCAAGGTTGAAATTGGGTTATTTCAGGTGCTCATTCTATTTGAGGGCATCGGTGTATATATTTTACATTGTACTTGTTAATATTTCATATGATTATCTAGATATCATTAGTGTTTAATCCAAATTCACAACAGTAGCATATGTAGAATCACTGAAAGAAACAAAATCACAAGATAGACACGGATTTATCCTAAGAAACCCTCAAGGGGAAGAAAACCCAGCAAAACTTCCTCTATATATATGTATAAGATAAAATACCAAAACATGTGATCCTCTTCCTTGTTGGTATGTCTCTCTCTCTCTCTCCTATGTGTTATCCACAAGTGAGCATGTGCTCAAATAAGGAACACAACTCCTTTATTTATACTCTTTATGTCACTTGAATTTTACCCTAATGAGTCATCCCCACTAAAATGACTGGGCCGACTTCACCTATGAATACTCAAAACAATATTATATTATATTCATTAGGGTACTATTGACCCGACTTACAATGGAGGTTATATGTCATGACTCTATGATGACCAAATACAATAGTAACATCCCGACAGAGGAATAAGACATCTCCCTTGGGTTATATCAGTAAAATACATTTAGAATATTCTTCGAAGTTACAATATTTCAACATTGCCCATTAACGAGAAGGGTATTCTACTAACAACAACATCATCAACTATAGGTGTAACGAGAGAGAGAATATTCAACAGTATCAAGGTAAGACATCTACATGTCATAGGAAATTTTCACCAATAATTAGAAACTAGAATAATTACTAGAATATCTTCAATATCTTTAGTACTAAAACATCATCTTCTACAACACTGAGTCTTCATCTTCTGCAGTACTCGATCACTTGATCCTTTTAGCAACACTTCAATCTTCTTGATCCTTTGTAGCAACACTTCGATCTTCTTGACCCTTTGCATCAACACTTCAATCTTCTCAATTCTTTGCCGTGACACTACCTACAGTAAACATGATCTCTTTCCGGGATGACCAATCCCTATCACTTTAGGACATAGGTCCAAGGATGATGCAATACTTGTCGTCCTACTCCCCCTTAACGAGGAGGGTCCATAGTATTGAAAAACTTGGTCGTCCACAAATGAGTGTCAGACCACATCATCTACAATTGAATGCAGATCTCATCTGAAAATGAATGCAGGACCTATCATCCATAAGGACTCATCATAGACCATCCTTAGTTTATTAGAGCTAGGACCACTCCCAAGCGAGTGTTATTTTATAGGGAAACTACAAGTGAATTTAGGAATACTCTCCATGCGAGAGTATCATCTGCAAATGAATGCATATCTCCTCTACAACTAAAAGTAGGACCTGTTGTCCGTAAGGAATAATTGTAGACCGTCCCCATCTTGTTAAATCTAGGACCACTCCCAAGCGAGTGTTATTTTCTATGACATCTACAATTGAATGTAGGCATACTCTCCATGTGAGAGTATCATTTGCAATTGAATGCAAATATGATCCACAACTGAATGCAGGACCTATCGTTTGTAAGGACTCGTCACAAACCATCCTCAACTAGTTAAAGCTAGTACGACTCCCAAGCGAGTTTTATTTTCTACAACATCTACAACTGAATGTAGGAACAATCGCCATGCGAGAGTACCGTCTGTAGGACCATCCTCAAAATAGAATACTATCGTCCACAAGTGAATGTTGGACTTCATTAGCATCTGCAGGAACACTTGGAGTCTTTGTTACTAGAAAATAACTTCCATCCCATCATCAATGGAATTCTCATCATCATTCCTCCTTTTTAGGGAGGTTCATATCATCAACCTGCTCCCTCTTTTCGAGGAGGGTTCATATCATCATAGTTCCTTCTTGCAAGGAAGATCTGTATCATCATCAATGTTCCTCCTTGTGATTAAAGTATTTTCGTACTACACCAATCTTGTCACGGAAGTATTTAAACTTTACTCGATATAGAGGGTTGGTGAACACATCATTAAGTTTCTCATCGATACTCACATAATGGAGTTGTATAGCTCCCTTTTGTACCATATCCCTTATGTAAAAATATTGGATTTCTATGTGCTTTGATTTATCATGAAACACAGGATTCTCTATCATATTCATACAGCTCTAGTTGTCACATAGAATCACTATGGTATCCAACTCCATGTCAAATAGACCTGACATCAACTTCCAAATCCATATGGCTTCACAACTAGTAGAGCAAGTTTCTATGTACTATGCTTTTGTCATGCTAAGAGCAACACTAGACTATTTCTTGCTAAACCATGGGATCATGGAGGATCCCAGAAAATAATGTCCACATGAGGTGCTCTTCCTTTCTATGGAACTTCCTGCCCAATCTAAATCTGTATATCCTTACATTATGTAGTCATGATCTCTATCATAGTATATTTCAAAGTCTATCATACATTTTAGGTACCTCATCACATGCTTTGTAGCTATCAGGTGAACATGTCTAGGTTCAACTAGATACTGACTCAGGGTGTTCACAACAAAGCATATATTTGGCCTAGTATTCGTCATATAAATTAACGACCCAATAATATGTCTATACTGAGTCACATCCATTAACTCAAATGATTCATCAGATAAAAACTTTAGGTTGGTATTTATGGGTGTGGTCATGGCTTTACAATCCAACATATGAAATATTTTTAAGATTTCCACTGCATACTTTCCCTGGTTCAGAAATATTCCTTCTGGGCACTGCCACACTTCCATCCCGAGAAAATAGTGCATCAATCCAATATCTTTCATCTCGAATTCTTCAACTAGATTCTTCTTTCTTTCTGCAATTTGTTCTCATTTCCTGTCAGAAATAGATCACCTACATATAGTAATAATATGACAGGATCATCATCCATAACCTTAAGATAAAGGTTAGGATCAAATTTACTTTTGGTAAATTCCAATCTTGTCAAGAAACTATCTATTCTTCCATACCAAGATATAGGAGCTTTCTTTAGTCCATACAGAGACTTTTTCAGATTACATGCATGAGTCACTCTGTCTTCGAAAACAAATCCTTTTGGTTGTTCAATGTATACTTCTTCCTCAATCACACCATTCAAGAAGGTTGTCTTTACATCCATCTGGTGTAGATTCCACTTCATCATGGAAAAAAGTGCCTTATGAGAGAATCCTCTAGCCACAAATCTTGCCTTGTATTTTTCAATACTTCCATCAGCTGCATGTTTTATCTTACAGATCCACTTGGAAGATACCACGCTCTTGTTGTCTAATTTGGGCACTATATCCCAAACATCATTCTTCATTATTGACTGGTATTCTTTCTTCATTGCTTCTACCCATTCTTTCTTCTGTACAGCTTCCTCATAACTGGTAGGTTCTTAATCTACAAGATCACACATCAAAGTTACATAGTTGGAGAATGGCTTTGATCTCTTTCTTGTTCTTGTGGAGCCTTCTGTATCTCCATACTTCTCTGCCTCTTGTATTATTTCTCTTACACAAGTAGGTTTTCTCTTTTGATATATATCCATAGTAGTGATTTCATGAGGTTCTAGCATATCATGATCTTTTGATGCTACTATTTTAGAAGAGGGTTCAAATTCTACTTTTCTAGAGGGTACACCCTCTTCATGTACTTCTTCAAGATGACACTTTCTGGATTTCTTAAGAGTTGTTTCTTCGTCAAATGTTACATTATTTTCACTGCTTCCTTAATGGTTCTATTCTTTCTTTTCACAACACCATTATGTTGGGGATTTTAGGGAGTGGTTAGTTCCCTCTTGATTCCATCTTCTTTGCAGAAGGATTCAAATTATTTTAAAGTATATTCTCCACCATTATCTGTTCTGAGTGTCTTGATATTATTTCCTCTTGCACATCCTTTGCAAGTACCTTCATGATCGATCTTCAAATATGGTAAACATGTTACCCGATTTTATCACATAGGGTAATGTTTTGTAGTTGATGTAATCAAGCCTTCTATGCCATAGTTCACTTGAGATAGTGGTCTCATGGGCATCCCTTGAGTTTGTACAATCCTCCTTCTTCACCAATGACCATAACATATTCAAGTGTCTTTCCTTTGGTCCACATGAGTACTTGTCCATCTATAAAATCAACTCCTATCCTTTATTTTCTAATGTTGAGATGGAAAGTAAGTTCTTTTTCAAAACTGGTACATATAGTACCTCATTCATCTTCATGGAGGTTCTAGAGTCAATCTTGTAACTTGATTCACCAATGCCTTTGATGGGATATTGATAGTCATCTCCTAATGATACTTTCTGAGGAGAGTTCTTCTCTTCAAGTCTTGACAGAGTTTGATTCTTCCCTATCATGTTCTTTGAAGCACCACTATCAATAAGTCATTTGTCTTCTCCATGTATTATAGACCCAAAAAGTGCAAAGAATAGGACATATTCTTCTACATATTCTTCTTTTGGTTGTCTATTTTGAGGTATTTATTCTTCTTATTCATCCTCATCTTTAGTTAGATGAGAATGATGTATTTTGTTGTTGTTATTCTTTAATGGAAACTCTCTGGCAATGTATCATATCTTATGACAATTATAACATTGATATTTGGAGTAGTCTTTCTTCTGACTACTTTCTCTTCTACTTTGAAACTTCTTTGGAGGTATATACTCCTTGTGACTATCCTTATTGAAGTTTGATTGTCTTCTCCTTTTGGTATGGGTTTCTAGAGCTTAATCATATTCTCTAAGTAGAGCTTCTATGTTAGCTACTCTAGCTTCTTCTTCGATGCAATCTTCTCATATAATGTCAAACTTCATACTTTCTTTTCTGGAACACATAGTTTGTATGAATGAATCCCAGGTTCTAATGAGACCATTGAGAGCAGTCATAAAAATTTCATCTTCATCAAGGGATTCTCCAATGGAATTTAGTTGTTCCTGGAACTGGAACATCCTTGTGAAGTAATCTTGAATGGATTTTGCCTTACTCATCTTGGTACCCTTCAGTTGAGCTCTCAAATTCATCTTTATGTTGATCTTATTTCCCTCATACATTCTAGAAAGGGAATCATACATTTTCTTTGGTGTATTTTTAGATGACACTTGAGGGATAAAGTGATCTTTGATATAATAAACAATGATCCTCATTGCTTTGATTAGGTACTTTTGGTGCTTCTCCTTAGCTTCATCTTCTTTCGGTTCTATAACTTCATATTTGATGTATTTTTCAAGATCATTCTCTCTGAGAATGATACCAATCCTATACTTCCATGATAGGAAGTTTTCTATGCCTTCCAGCTTATCCTCAAGCTTAGTTCGTGGGGCCATCTTATCGAAGCGGTCACTAAAAATTGAAATTTCTCAAAATGAAAACATGACCTTACCAGGAGATGCGCTTGACTAAGGTGAGGTGGTTGGTCCACTTGGTTTCTAGAGATTCCAAATATTCATCCTTCAAAACTTGCTTGCGAGATTTCAGTTTCTGTAGATTTCTGGTTCTGTTTTTTTGGTTCAGGGCCAAACTAGGGTTTGGATTTCTTAGAGAATACCCCCCTCAAATTTTTTTATCTAGGGCTCAATAGATGCACTCTAGGGAGGCACAACTTTCTATGCAAGCAAATATTCAAAATACCAAACTTTGTAGAAACCCTAATTTCTTGCCAGAAGGAAAGGCGAGAGTTTCACCTTGTGAAAGTTGTTATATTCAAGATAGCTCTGATACCATGTTAATATTTTGTATGCTTAGCTAGATATCATTAGTGTCTAATCCAAATTCAAAATAGTATCATATGCAAAATCAATGAAAGAAACACAATTGCAAGATAAACAGATTTATCCTAGGAAACCCTCAAGGGGAAGAAAAACCATAAAAAATTCCTCTATATATATGTATAAGATAAAACCCCAAAACAGGTATCCTCCTCCTTGATGGTATGTCTCTCCCTCTCTCCTATGTTCTATACATAAGTGAGTGCATGTTCAAATGAGGAACACATGTCCTCTATTTATACTCTTTCTATCACTTGAATTTTACCCTAACAAGTCGGCCCCACTAAACTGATTGGGCCGACTTCATCTAGGAATATTCAAAACAGTATTATATTATATTCATTGGGGTACTATTGACCCAAATTACAATGGAGGTTATACATCATGACTCTGTGATGACCAAATATAATAGTAACATCTCGATGGAGGAATAAGACATCTCCCTTGGGTTATATCAGTAAAATACATTTAGAATATTTTTCGAAGTTACAATATTTCAACAGTGCTACACTTATGCATTTTGTTATGTAATGCATATGTACACAAAATTTAAACAAAGCGCATTGGTAAAAAAACATCTGCTAAAACATCAGGTTATTGAGTTTTTTTAGCTATAAAATATATCCATAATAAAATCCATTAAAAAATTTAATAACATTGGAGGAGGTTGTGGCGGAGGATTTCTTGAAATTTTTTTCCAATCTTGTAACACTAAAATCCTCCGCCACAGGATCTTTTCCTTGTAGTGTGTCAAATTTTAGGTTGAGTATGCAATAAAAAACATGTAGCAATAATGTTCAAAAATCATCTTAAGAAAGACCATTACTTTACAAATTTATGTAGAATATATTAAATAAAGAGAGATTCCCTTCAATGTGTTTAGCTATCCCATCAAGATGTGGGTTGTTACATACACCCACCCTTCTGAAAACTTCATCCTGAAGTTATAGTAAAAAGAGTCAGGAATAATCATGACACATCATCTCTACATCCTCCCAAGTAGCAAACCATGGGATAACTTGTTCCAATCGGACCTTAGTCTGGTCCACCAAGAATTACCTGAGATATCAGACCCTATATTGCAATATGCGTAATGATTTAACTAGGTAGAATCCCTTGTCTGAAACCTATAATTCCTTCCAATTTTTCTTATGAGATTTATTAGAAATATAATGATGGAATAAAGATGTTGAAATATTGTAACTTCAAAGGATATTCTAAATGTATTTTACTGATGTAACCCAAGGGAGATGTTATTATTCCTCCGTCGGGTTGTTACTATTGTAATTGGTCATTATAGAGTCATGAGGTAAAGCCTCCATTGTAAGTCGGGTCACTAGTACCCTAATGAATAATATAAAATATTGTTTTAAGTCTTCATAGGTGAATTCGGTCGAGTCAATTAAGTGAGGCCAACTTGTCTTGGGTAAAATTCAGTTGACACATTGTGTATAAATAGAGGAGTTGTGTTCCTCATTATAACACAAACTCACTCACTTGTGTAGCACACGAGAGAGAGAGAGAGAGAGAGAGAGAGAGAGAGAGAGAGATAACAACAAGGAGGAGAATGTCAGTTTTGGGGTTATATCTTATACATCTGATATAGAGGAATTTTTGTTGGGTTTTATTCCCCTTGAGGGTTTCCCAAGATAAATAATTTGTCTATATTGCGACTTTGTTTCTTTCAGTGATTCTAAAAATGCTACTATTGTGCATTTGGATTGAACACTAATGGTATCTATTCTAGCATATGAAATCTTAACATGGTATTAGAGCTAGCCTGAATATAGCAACTTTCACAAGGTGAAACTCTCTCTCCTCCCTCTCTCAAAGAAATTAGGGTTTTTGCAAAGTTTGGAATTTGGAATATTTTCTTGGATATAAAGTTCCACCTACCTAGAGCGCATATATTGAGCCTAGGATCAAATTTTTTGGGTGGTTGAATATCTAGGAAAGCCAAACCTAGTTTGGCCATGAACCAGAAAACTGTAGAAAACCTGAACCAACCTCGCAAGCAAGTTTTGAAGGGTGAAGATATGGGATCTCCAGAAACCAAGTGGACCAACCAACTCACCTCATTCAAGCACATCTCCTAGTAATGACTTCTTTTCATTTTGAGAAATTTCAGGTTTCAGTGACCTCCTAAATAGGATGGCCCCAAGCACTAATCTTGAGGTTAAACTGGAAGGCATAGAAAACTTCCTAGCATGGAAGTATAGGATTGGTCTCATTCTCATATAGAATGGTATTGAGAAGTACATTAAGGAAAAAGTTGTATAACCTAAAGAATATGAAGCTAAGGATAATTATGAATTAGACCTAATCAAGACAATGAGGATCATTGTTGATTCTATTAAATATCACTTGATCCCTCAAGTGTCATCTAAGAACACACCAAAGAAAATGTATGAGGCAATTTTTAGAATGTATGAGGGAAGGAACATCAACATAAAGATGAATGTGAGAGCTCAACTGAAGGGAACCAAGATGAGAAAAGGAGAATAATTTCAATATTAATTCACAAGGGTATCCCAGTTCAGGGAGAAACTAAGTTCTACTGGAGACACCCTTGATGAGGATGACCTAGTTATGACTCCTCTCAATGGTCTCACTAGACCTTGGGACTCATTCATACAAACTCTGTGTGCCTGAAAATAAAGTATGAAGTTTGACATAGTATGGGAAGATTGCATTAAAGAAGAAGCTAGAGTAGCTAACAGAGAAGCTCTACTAAGAGAATATGATTAGGCTCTAGCCATCCATACTAAAAGAAGAAAGACCTAAAAAGAGACTAACAAAAGAAGAATATGTAGATGAATATGTATTATTCTCTGCACTCTCTGGGTCTATAACACCTAGATAATATACATGGCTTATTGATAGTGGTTCTTATTGGAATATATTAAACCCATTCATAACTTAGGATAAAATATTTAACCACTATTTGATTAAATTCCTACCCACTAGCTAATTAGTAGGCATCCACTTGCACCTTAAAGTCAACACATGCCATCTATACCCTAGGAATGATTTATTTATGATTTTGGTTTGATATTAACCACTTTATTGACTCCTAGAATTAGTAACTATACTTTCTTGTAGATTCTGCCATATTCTACTTTTATCCATCTTTTCTTTGATAAGGTAAAGCTAGTTAACTAGGAAAATGGTATCTTTTTTTGCCAACCCATCCTCCATGATTTTCTCTCCATTTTCCAAGATTATCAATTTTTTCCATCACTCTTGACAAATCACTCATGCTTTTTCTAATTCGCAAGGTCCTTGGCTGATTTGGGAAGTGCTTTAGACACCTATGGGGGTTTATCATATTTGGTAAGTCTACCTTTTAGAGATTTATGAGTTGTATCCATACAAATCATTTTTACCTATGAGGGATGTACTATTTATGTACACTATTATTCATCATTAATTAATGGAAGGATACACTCAATATTCATCTCTTTATTCATGTGATTCAGACTCTTTTCTTCTCTCTATTTTTCCTGTGTATGCTTGTGAGAATTATCTTAGTAGAAAGATCTATTTCTTGTGCTTCTTCTTAGAATATTTTCTCATATGACTGGAGATATTATTTATACATGGTATTATAGTGCAAGGTTTCTCAATTTCTATAGAGTTGAGGAGATATTTGTTCTCTACAACATAGCACATCCAGACTCTTATCCCTCTTTGAAGAAGAGCTTGTCTAGCTTACAATATTTTATCCTATTTTTATTTTGCAATTTGCAGAGAGTATCTCCTAGAGAATATAAAAAAATTCAATATGGATTCAAAATCTCCTTTACTATCTCCTTTCAACTATGTTGATTGGAATCCCAAGATGAGTGCATACTTGAAGAGGCAATGTCTCTTTGAAGTCTCCATTGGTGCATTGAGCGAACCTGAGTCTTATGAAGAGAAGATCGATTGGATGAATAATTGTGATAGAGATTATGGAATTATGTGTTTGGTAATTTATCCAAATATACATCATCTCATAGATTCTACTGAATATCCATTTGAGCTTTGGAACAATTTGGACAAAGCTTTTGGTGTCCAGGAAGTAGAATATGAAGCATGGAGCGAACCCAACATCTCCTCATGTGCTCTATATCAATATGTCTTGGCCTCTAAATTCCTTGATAAACTTATTTATGATTAAGAAGTTTCTCATACAGTTCATGTTGCTGCTACCCTCTTTGATTCGAGCGCTTCCTCCTTCAATCAAGAAGAAAATATTGAAGAGGCATCTTTTTCTGTGTCTCTTGAAGGTGATTCTTCTTCTTGTGATACTAATTATGAAAAAAAGTAATATATGGATATTCTATTGATATTAATTATGATCCATTCACCCATTCATTGCTCTCTCTATATCCTATCTTATATTCGGAGATCTATGTGCTAGATCCTTCACGCTTTGTGCATACCTCTCTCATTGATGGTGTGTAACCTAGCGACTTCCAGGATGTTTTCCTAGCCATATCAAGTCATACTAGTGTCTTTAATCTCCTCCTTTTTTCTTAGAATCAATCCTCAAAGCCTCTTTGAATATTTTGAACATCTCCTTCCTTCCTCCTTTCATACTTCTACTCCAAAGGATTCATTATCAGTGTATTCCCATGAGTATACTGATATGCTTATATGCGTTCTTTTGGATTATTTGGAAGCTAGATCAACCCATGGATCCCATACATTCGCACTATTTGATCATATTCCTTCTATATGTTCCTACGTGATCACTTTCACACATCCTCTCTATGAAAATGAAGTTGGAGACCTCATACATTTGCTTGGACTCTTATTTCACCTATCTGGAGCTGATTTCATCTCTGTTGGTTCTAATTTCAAGTCATTACATCATCTTGAAGCTGATTACAAATATCAAGAGCTTTCACATCATTGGATCTCAGTTGTTCTACATGGTCCTAGTTTCCATCCTGCAACTATATTTGATCTAGGTGAGAATATTTCTCTTCTTCCCAAGAAGAATATTCCTCTAGACATCAACATTTAGTTTGGAGTAGCATCAACATCATTTTGGTTTTCCTCTCATCTCCTATCTTGATGGAGGATTTTCCCCATATGGTTTTTCCTCTTTCCTCAACTTTTTGGACATAATAATTGTTAAAGGGTGGCCATAGCCTTGTTGTGGGGCCCTATATGCATCCATATCCATCTACATATCATCATAAAGTTAGACTTAAAGGGGGGGGGTGTTGGAATATATTAAACCCACTCATAACTTAGGATAAAATATTTAATCATTATTTGATTAAATTCCTACCCACTAGATAATTAGTTGGCATCGAATTGCACCTTAAAGTCAACACATGCCATTTATACCCCAGGAATGATTTATTTCTGATTCTAGGTTGATCTTAACCACTTTATTGACTCCCAGAATTAGTAACTACACTTTCCTGCAAATTATTCCTTATTATGCTTTTATCCAGCTTTTCTATGGATAAGGTAAAGCTAGTTAACTAGGAAATTGGTATCTTTTTTTCCAACCCATCCTTCATGATTTTCTCTCCTTTTTTTAGGATTAGCATTTTTTTCCATCCCTCTCAACAACTGAGTCATGCATTTTATAATTCTTGATGTCCTTGACTGATTTGGGAAGTGCTTTAGCCACCTATGGGGGTTTATCATATTTGGTAAGTCTACCTTTCTGAGCTTTATGATTTATCTCCATACAACTCAACTTTACCTATAAGGGATGTACTATTTATGTACACTATTATTCAACATTAATTAATGGAAGGACACACCCCAATATTCATCTCTTCATTCATGTGATTCGGTCTCTTTTCTTCTCTCTATTTGTCTTATGTATGCTTACGAGGATTATCTTAGCAGTAAGATCTATTTCATGTGCTTCTTCTTACCATATTTTCTCATAGCATTGGAGATATTATCTCTATAGTGCTTCAAATCACATGATGGGGAAGAATCAAACTCTATCAAGACTTGAAGAAAAGAACTCTCCTTAGAAGGTATCATTGGGAGATGGCTATCAATATCCCATCAAAGGTATTGGTGAATCAAGATACAATCTTGAATCTGGTACTTCCATGAAGATGAAGGAAGTACTATATGTACCAGGTTTGAAAAAGAACTTACTTTCCATCTCAGCTCTAGATAAGAAAGGATATATAGAGTTTCTTTTATAGATGGACAAGTACTTATGTGGTCCAAAGGAAAGACACTTAAAGATGTTGTCATCATTGGAGAAGAAGAAGGAGGACTGTACAAACTCAAAGGACATCCAGAGACAACCCTTTTCCATGATACCACCAGCTCAAGTGAACTGTGGCATTGGAGGCTTGTTCACATCAACTACAAAGAACTACCCTATGTGAGCAAGGTGGTAGTAGGGTTACTAGATCTGAAGATTGATCACGAGGGAGCTTGTAAAGGATGTGCAAGAGGAAAGAACATCAAGAATCCCTTTCCAAAAAGTGAAACAGATACTAAAGGTGCATTAGAACTAATTCATTCTGATGTATGTGGTCTTATGCCCTCCATATCATTAAGGGGACATGAATATTATGCCACATTTATTTTTGACTATTCAAGAAAGACATGGATATACTTCTTGAAGAATAGGAGTGAAGTGTTCAGGAAATTCAAGGAATTCAAATCCTTGATAGAGAACAATTCAGAAAAGAGAATCAAGACACTGAGATCAGATAATGGCGGAGAATACACTTCAAATGAATTTGAAGCATTCTATAAGGATACAAGAATCAAGAGGGAACTAACCACTCCCATTAATCCTTAACAGAATGGTTTTACAGAAAGAATAAATAAAACCATCATGGAAGCAGTAAAGACCATTATTCATGACCAAGACCTCCCCATGCACCTGTGGGCTGAAGCAGTATGGACAACTGTGTATGTGCAACATAGATTATCTCACAGTTCTCTTGGATTCAAGACTCCTGAAAAAATGTATACAGGAAAGAAACCTGAAGTGAGCCATCTCAAGATATTTGGCTATCCAGTATATGTGCATATTCTGAAAGAGAAGAGAACCAAGTTGGAACCTTCTGGAAAGAATAGAATATTTGTTGGATACTCTGAAGTCTCTAAATCCTTCAGGATATACATTTCAGGATTCCATCATATCAAGATTAGTATGGATGTAACATTTATGAAGAGACAACTCTCAAGAAATCAAGGGAATTTACCTTCCATTTGACATGAGTTTGTGGAGACATCAGAAGAATGTAAGGAATCTAAGGCTTGTGCCTTAGGCCACAATGAGGGTTGCATGTTATTATGGTGGTGGTTACGAGTTTAATGAGAGGGGTAGGTTGCAACCTAGTTGTGCTAGTATAAGTTTAGATGGTGGGTAATTGATATATGGACCTGGACACCTTTCTCTTACAACCATGCTATACAATCATTATCATTCAGACTCTTTCATTGTAGAAGTTGATTAATAATCCCACACTCTCAAAATTCAAAGTGGCTGAGTGAGATAGAGAGAATAAAAGGGAGAACTTTAAGGAGCTGAGTTGTATTGAAAATGATATAGCTGGTTTGGAAAATAGTTGGCTTGGAAAACAAGGTAGATGGTGATATTTTATCTGAAGGAAGCACTTGGAGAGAAAAAATAACTTTAACTTATAGTAGTAAGGGCACTCTATTTTAGGTTAATTATCTTCTCTTTAGGTTCATTTAACTTTTCAATGAGCCTAAGGTTCTTAGTTTTTGAGCTTGGATTCTCTAATAACATATGTAAATACCTAAGCCACTTGCTAAGTGTTAAATTTTTCATTATTAGAATTATGCATCTCATGTACGGATGCACATCAAAATTCTTACTAGAATTTAAGCAATAACATTAGCAAAATAGGTACAACAAATTTACCTCTTAAGTTATAAAAACTAAGCTAATTTTCAAATATAACTATGTAACCATAAGAAAAATACTAGTAGAACAAGTAGAAAGAAGTGTTTGTGACCAACAATATTTTACTTACAATTTTATGGTAGAAGCAAGCATATTGCAATCCAACATCAATAACAACTTAGAAAACCATTGGTGGGGGACCACTCTCCTCCCAACCAACCTCTCAATCATAGACATAGAGCCCCTAAGCCCTCAGTTAGCAATACCAATACAATCAAACCATCAACATCAAAATCCTACTCTCAACCTCCAAACTTCCATCTCTCCAAGCTCCAAGAACTCCCCCCCTCCAAGGAAGAAGAACCCCCTTTTCATAATTTTCCAAGCTCTCTTCAATTGGAAACATGTCCACATGCTAAATCCCCATGCAAAAATTCCACGAATTAGATAAATAACTCATAATTGACTTATTATTATTATAATTATTTTCTTTAATAACCCACTCTTTAATATGTTTTAATTTTTTATGTTATATAAATAAGTTCTTATGAATCCCCATGTCCTTATTATAATACTTTCAATATATGTAGAAGAACCTACACAATCTAATGCTATTGTGAAGGGTAGAACCCACTCATGTGGCCATCACGAGTGTTCCCTATGCATTCACTATAACCCATGTATGTCTCTCTAGATTTAAATCTAGGTATGCCACAGAGGGGTGTCATGGTATACGTATTTTGAATTCCGTGAAAATGTGCATATTTTGTAAGCCTATCAACAACTACACACACAAAATACATCCATACCTTGTGGTTTTGGTAAAACTATAATAAGATCCATTGTTATCTCTTCCCATCTTTGATTTGGTATGTGTAAAAGTTGAAGTAACCATGGGGGCTTGGATATCTCAACTTTATCTTTTTGACACACCTGTCATTATCTTACAAATTTTTGAATGTATTTCTTCATTCCTTCCCCCAAAAAATATTTTTTGATCCTTTTATAAGTTTTAAGAAAATATGAATGTCTCACCATTGGAGATATATGATACTCCCTTAATATTTTTTCTTTCAACTTTCATTGAGAGCATACAAATATTCTACCCTTGTACCAAAGAATATATATCTTGCATTCCCATTGTTCCATAGATATATAATCCTCTTTTAGACACTTGTATTTTCTATCTAGTACTATTATCTTCTTTCCATTCATGACAAGCGTCTTCCAACCACACAAGATTGGAAGATGTGATGGAATAGAAGTTCCATGATTCTTCTATTGTGGAAAGGGAATATGCTACTGCATTTTCCTTCCCTTTTTTGTTTTGAAAATCAAACCCTTGCATTTTCGATACCCATTTTTGTTTCTCTTTTGATGACACTCTTTATTCCAAAAAAAAATTACGTTATAATGGTTTGTCTTGACTTTAAAGTGTCTCCCAATGAGATATTGTCGACATTGTTTTACTGCATGCAAAATTGCTTCCATTTCTTTTTCATATGTAGATTTCACCTTGTTGTTTCCTTTGAATTTGCTTTCAAAATCCAATGGCCTCCCTTCTTGCATCAACATTGCTCCAATTCCTTATCCGAATGCATCACATTCAACTATTAATGTTTTTCTAAAGTTGGTATTCATAATATTGGTGTAGAAGGCATCACATCATTTACAAGTGAGAATGACAAGTTAGATTATTCATTCCATACAAATGATCTTTTCTTCAAGAGATGTGGTTAGTGGACTTACAATACATGCATAATTCTTAACAAATTTCATGTAATATCCTATAAGACCCAAAACCCCTCAAAGACTCTTGATGTTCCTAGAAATAGGCCATTTTGTGATAGTTTCAATGCTTTGAGAATCCACCTTGACCCCTTCTCTTGAAACAATATGAACCAAGTACTCTACTTCTTGTCTCCCAAAATAACCTTCGATCTTTTACATATAATTGATTGTTCTTGAGAATTTCTAGTACATGATCCACATGTTTAATGTGTTATTTCTATGATTTTCTAAAGATAAGTATATCATCAAAAAAAACCAACACAATTTTTCAAAGATAAGGTCAAAAAATTTTGTTCATAAGACTTTCAAAAGTAGAAGGAGTATTAGTTATCCAAAAGGAATCACCAAGAACTCATAGTGCCTATCATTTGTTCTAATTTTTTTTTGGGAATGTCTTCTTCTCCTAATATGATTTGATGGTATCTTGATTTTAGATCTAATTTTGTGAAGTAATCCACTACATGAATCCCATATAATAAACCATCAATATTTGTAATGGGAAATTTATAAACCTTGATGATTATTTTGTTTAGATACTTTTAATCAGATCATATTCTCTAAGAATTATATTTTATTTTAACCCTTACAACTTATGCTAAAAAGGAATTCCTTCTTGGATGAATAATCCATCCATCCAACATTTCTTGTACATTTTTCTCAATCTCTTCTTTCCGTTGATGTGGATATATATAAGGCATTTTATTAAGAGGATTGCTTTCGATAATGAGTTCAATTTGATGTTGGAGATCTCTAGATGGAGGTAGTACTTAGGAATATACTGGAAGACTCTATGGTGCTTTTCCAAGGTACATTTTTAATCATCTAGAATATTCTTCATCTTTGTGCTTCACTTCCATCGATTAAATACTATCAATAACTCCACAAAAACCCTTTTTAGGAACTTTTCCATTGTATGAAAGCTAATGATTTGAGATGGTGGATATTGTAACCCTTTGAGTTCATATTGAATTCCCTCCAATTCAAATTTCATGAATAATTCATTGTAATTTGTGGAAATTGTACCTAAGGTTCTAAACCATTTAATCCCTATAACAACCTCTACATCTCCAATGGGACCAACATACATGGGACTTGATGGATAATATCCCATACTAAGTTTAATGTTATGGAATTTCCCTTCAAAACCAATACTTCGAGCTACATTAGCAACCAATTCTTGATTTATTTTTACTAGATACAAAAAAAAATTGAGTCACTTTGCTAATTTTTATAACTAAAATTATGTGTACTGTTAGAAAAATAGGACCGCAGAGCAATAACAATTATACTGTTAAATCAATAAACAAGATGCAAAAAACACATTAAACATTACAGAGAGACACAGATATAACGTGGTTCACCCAAACGATGGGCTATGTCCACAAACAAATTTTCCAGTCCTTTTATTTCAGTCCAGAAAGATGAAGGGATACACCCTGTAGAAAAACCACTGCACTTTCTCTTCACGCTCTCACAGTCTCTCTTCCAGCACAATACAATGCCCACATCCAGTACCATACAATACTCACATCCAGTACCATAAAGTACTCACATCCACTACAATTTAGTACTCAGTACAATTACAATGGAGCCTCCTCAAGCCTTATAAAGGCTTAATCACATGCAATACCATGGGACAATACCATGGGCTACAACAAACCATGTGCTCAAACCATGTGCTAGACCTAACCACCTTTGAATCAATCCTGAGTCAAGGTTAACACATGCAATACCATGGGACAATACCATGGGCTACAACAAACCATGTGCTAGACCTAAT
>LPNX010869020.1:259367-281838 GCA_001517045.1 Pseudotsuga menziesii | reverse complement strand
CCACTGACGAAGCCAGGCACAGCCGTATTGTTCCTAGTGCCTTTCTGTCAAGAACCTCCCATTCTTCATCCTTCATAGCCGCTGGTTGTTTTGCTTTTCCACCCAATGGCAGGTACAGAGTCTTTTTGTTACAGATAGTCCTCCATTTGCATCTTCCATAACTGATAGTTTTGGCCGTTAAATTTATCGACCCTAAAATTTCCTTCTTCCGCCATTGCTCCCACTTGAACTAGGAACCCTTCTTTCCTGGGAGTTTACAAACCAAATAGACCTTTTGGCTCTGATACCAATTGTTAGAAAAACAGGACCACAGAGCAATAACAATTATACAGTTAAATCAATAAACAAGATGTAGAAACACATTAAACATTACAGAGAGACACAGATATAACGTGGTTCACCCAAACGATGGGCTATGTCCACAAACAAATTTTCCAGTCCTTTTATTTCAGTCTAGAAAGATGAAGGGATACACCCTGCAGCAAAACCACTACACTTCCTCTTCACGCTCTCACAGTCTCTCTTCCAGCACAATACAATGCCCACATCCAGTACCATACAGTACTCACATCCAGTACAATACAGTACTTAGTACAATTACAATGGAGCCTCCTCAAGCCTTATAAAGGCTTAATCACATGCAATACCATGGGACAATACCATGGGCTACAACAAACCATGTGCCCAAACCATGTGCTAGACCTAACCACCTTTGACTCAATCCCGAGTCAAGATTAACACATGCAATACCATGGGACAATACCATGGGCTACAACAAACCATGTGCCCAAACCATGTGCTAGACCTAACCACCTTTGACTCGATCTCAAGTCAAGGTTAACCCTAACATGTACTACCTGAATTGATTACTATTATGACCCTTTACTTCTTAATGTAACCTGCAATATTGAGTGTTTGAGGTGTTGACACACCCGCTAAGGCATGATCTGATATCTCACATTGGTCTAGATTTATGTTGTGCAAAATGTCTATATCCTTTCCCTTTTGTTGTTGGTTCATAATGTATTCCTCATCCATTTGTGTTTATGCATCTATTTACCCCTCCTAATTATTCTCCAAAGTAAACAATTTTGTTTCTTGACATTTATTCCCTTTATACCATTTACTATTACAACCAAAACAGATACCTTTTTCGCTTCTTTAATCTATTTATTTCTTTGATATTCAAGTACATTTAGTTATCTAGTGTTCCCTATGAGGAATTTTTTTGTCTATGCTTCTTACATATGTTCCAATTATAAACTTTTGTGTAGCCATCTTTCCGTCTTGACTATGGAGAGAATATTGTATAGATTTTATAACATTTTCCAATTTCTTTAAGAAAAGCTCATGTTTAATGTATTCTTTAATTCGCCCATGTAAGCTTCTAACAAACTCTAGTCACTTATATCGCTTACCCTTTTGGACGATGCTTGAATCCCGAATTATAATCTTCCACATCACCCAAATGCTTGATTCTTGTCATCTGACAAAAGTAATTTTGTTCCCAAACTTTACCATATTCATATTCTAGGTATCCTATTAATAATTTCCAAATATAATGATAAGAATGAGGATTACTTTTAACTACCCATTGATACAATTCATAAGGTTTTATCTCAAATACGATGTAGATAAGGAAATCCTTTTCTTATCATCGATGATATTAAACAATTCAAATAATTTATCTATTTGCTTCACCCATGTAAACACATATGTTCCATTAAACTTTCTTAATTCAACCTTGAGAATGAAGAAGTTCCTTGGTATGAAGTTGAACCCATGATGATATGATGAATCATCAAATGTTGGGGACTCAAACCTCTTATTCTCCAACCATTTTTCATTTTTCTCAATGTGTGACTGGGGTAAGTCCCTCTTGTTCTCCTTTTCCTCTACTTTAAAATATGAATTATGCGGAAGGCCATGGATCATCACATTTGAAATTTTATTTTTCATAACTTCACTATCCTCTTTTCAGGGCATTTCCTCGAGATCCTCTATATTGGCCATATTTTCAAGATTCTTTTTCAACTCATTTTCTATATCACGTTTTTGGCATAGCAATTTAAAAGGTGTCACTAATTTTTCATTGAATTCCTTCAATTTTGACATCTCATGTCTCATTTCTTCATTTTCATCATGAATCATAGTTGAGATTTCATGATGTTTAATGGGTGTAGAAATTTTTACTACAACCTTTTCTATTTGATCCCAATGATATTTACTATATTTATTCTCGATTTATTATTTATGTTGCCTTTTAGATCACCCAAAACCAATATTCCAATAAAACGTTATGTAAGTTCCAAGTTAACATGTACCTTTAAAAACCTTGGTTTGGAGAATGCCTTGTTGGTCGACCTTCCAATTGAGGAAAATATACAATTTATACCCCTTTGAGTTTGAAATTTCTTTTTGTAGTAGTTTGATATGTCTTCTCTGCAACTCCATAACTCCGATATAATTATGATTTTCCAAGATATGTTATGGTGACCTTACAAAGACTTGTTATTTTTATGACGCTTTTCAAGAGATCAAAAGAGTATGGCCTACCACATGTCCAATTTTTTGAATATGACTATGAAAATGGTACCATGGATACTATTATTCGCTTACTATCATATTCAATATGTCTCACTTCATTTTGATCTTTCAAGCTTCATATATAACATATTTTCTCGAAACACCTATTTGAGACTAGATTTTGGACTAGTAAAAAACTCTAACTTCCACACGGTATAACTCCACACATGTTATAAATCAAGACCTCAAAATTGTACCATATATATCTCTCTATGTCCTCTACAAAAAATCTAAGTTTTATTGTCTAAAACATCCCAAGAAAAAATTTATAGTTAAGATTCAAAAAATACTCATTTCAGAAGCGTCTAAGCTCTAATACCAAATGTTATGCACCAACTCCAACAAAAAAAGCATAAAATAACCAAGAGAGTAATCCACACATTAAAAATGAAGAAAATATAATAATAAGAATCCTCTTCAAGGGGAACCTTCCTTATACAATGTACCAAATACAAAATACAAAATGAGTTGAATAGGGAAATGAACCTCCTTTATTATAAATAGGAGATGAAATGGTCATTATGTAACCTAATACTAATCTAATCTATTCTAATAATAATAATAATAATTCTTAGGGCCTTAACAAATCCCATGTGGTTATTATTCCTTTCCTATTGCATTTTCAATTAACTCTACAAGTACTATAATGATTTGTGGTTAGTGCGGATTATAGTTCTTTCCCTTAGAGGTAATTTATCCATTTCTTGACTACCTAAACTAGGAACTCTCTAAAACTTTACCTTGAATAAGGGACGAACCAATGGATTATGCATGATTTTAAAACTAGACCATATTAGCAACCTCAATATGTTGTCAAAGTGAATGGATATTCAAATTATTTAAGGAAAAGATTATATTTCAAATTTACATAATGAGAAATATCATTCTTATAATTCTAGAAGTGATACACTTTAAATTAAATGTCCTCTACATGACCAACAATTTTAATTTGGGAATTAGGTATGGCCTTGAGCACACTAGACCTTAATAATCTAAAACTTAAATTTGGCAATTAGGTATGGCCTTGAGCACACTAGACCTTAATAATCTAAAACTTAAATTTGGCAATTAGGTATGGCCTTGAGTATACCATACTTTGTTAATCTATAAAAATTTTCGAGGATATCCGATCACAGAGCCAAATTTTGTAAGTTAAAGAGGACATAAAGGGATTCCAAATGATGATGTTTTTCAAAATAAAGTGCATGTACTTTGAGGTAGGTTAGAGTGCATTTGTTCCAAATGGAGCAAGAGTAAACTCCATGATACACGATGAACGCATGACATTGAATTTGCATGGAAAACCAAATTGAATATGCAACAACCATAAACTAAGATCAAATACATATAAAAATATAATGATCAATAGTACATCTCATAAATATATAATTACAACCAATAAAATAAAGATCATTAATTAAATATCAGAAAGACAAGGGATGAGTACATGCTAATGATGGTCACTTTTGGCATGTTAGATGCAACATAAAACTGAAAAAACAGACATCCCTCATATTTTAATCCTATTTCGAGACACTTGCACAATGAACCTTGGTTTTAGTTTGAAATATGAATTATCGAAAATAAAATCACCTTTCTGAATAAATAACCTTTTCTTAATTGAAAATTCTCAAAAGTCATTTAGGATTTTTTCTGACATTGATATTTTTGTTTTTTTGCAAATTATAAGTTATATGTACATGCTATTGCAGCCCTTGAGTGCCTCAATGATGGAACAAATATACAAAAACTTGTAAACATGTAGGTAAGAAGTAGTACTAGCGTGGTATTATTTTTTCAAAATAAAATTAGCATGTTTTTAATTTTTTCATAATTATCTATGTGAGGATACCTAAAAATTAGTTCACCAAGTGTTAGTGCAACTTTTGAAGGTTTTAATATAATGATGAAGGATTGTTTTATTTATAACATGTAGAGCTAGGTGGTCTAGTAGTGCAGCACATAATTTTTTTATGAAATGGTTGAGAAATGAAAACTTTATGGCCAAAACACCAACATGGTGCTTTTTCTATTAAGAAGTTACATCACAATAAAATAGTAAAAAAATATAATATTTTTTATAAAAATTTACATATTTGTAATGTGAAGAACATGTTCTATCTAGGTCTACAATTTAGTCATCCATGATTGTCTGTAAAATATTGTAGTGTGCCTTCAAACATAGACATATTGAGAAAAGATGAAGAAAGTCACATTACTCATGATTGTGTTAGTTCCATAGGACATGCTTGTTTACTCCAAAGCTAAATCAATAGCAGGACATTAGGATAGGAGGTGAGTAGGATTGTCGGAAGTGCTACATAACACACACACACATTATGTATACATTCAATTTTTTTTGTTCCCGCCATGTGGAGAGTTCTAAACCATGTACTCAATATTGAACCTAATGTGTGCTTGATATGTATATGTCTCATACTCGATATATACAAATAGCAATAACCTTAATAGCTATGCCACCTAAGATTTATAATACATGAGATTGAATTGGGGATATACGCATGTCACAAATTTTTGTATATGTGTATTACTTTGCATGTCATAGTTATTGGATAACACTAATAAAATATTAAAAAAGAAAATAGAAACAAAACCTTATATGCAAAAATAATATGTTTCCCATGAATGACACATGTAGTCAAAATGATAATTTTACAATAGTCATGTGGTGGTATTGGATCATGTGCATGATTAATGATTTGTAATATCATATTCTAAGTGCTAAGGCATTGATATTCCTCCCTAATCCATGTATAAGGCCACAAGAACCATCTTGGGTGCTTAATTTTGGCACTAAATTATGGGTTTACTCCACCAATAATTACAAGGGATACACAACCGGCCTATAGTGCTCAAAACGTTTTAGTAGTATACATATCCTTGCTTGGATGTCAAACATCCCATAGAGAGGTCATATGTGGTGCTTCAAGTAATGTCCATGATCCTCGAGCCATAGAAGAAACCTTATGGCCTATGGCTTATGTTTTATGCCCCAATAATGATCAAGGTTGTGAGCCCCATAACTAGTGCCAATAACCCACTAATGGTACTCATATCCATAATAGAGGGAATATGTGGTTATTTGAGGCATACTTCTTGGAAATAAATAAATAAAATATTTAATAAGGGCCTAATCCTTGGGATTTTTTCCATGACCATATTCAAGTCCTTGCGACCCATATTTAATGCTCTAAACGTTATAATGATGCCCATGTAATCCCAATTAAAAGCAAAATATATGATATATATCAGGTCGCATGTGGTGTTTCAAGGTGTTTTTCATGAACCTTAAGCCACAAAATTTGTGTTTGATACCTAAGGCTTGATTCCCCTCCACTGAACATGGTCAAGGCATCAATACCCATATATAATGCTGAAAAAGTTCCCAACGATGCTCATATGCCTCCTTGGAGATAATGGATCCTCTTTGAAGCATTGGACATGAGTGGTAATCTTGTAGGTTCCCATAGCAACCGTGTTGCATGGATGGAGGATTCAAAAGAAAAAAATTGGTCTATTTATGGTATGTTTTGAGATTTTTTGGTCAAATTCTTTTTAAACTATTGTAAACTAATTATAGTTAGGGAATCAAGGTTGTGATATAATATGGGTTATTGGATTAGGGTTTTGTAGGGTATAATATTGTGTTGTAAACATAAAAGATAATACATTGAGATATACAGTGGATCTAAACTCATAGGTAGGTTGGTTTTCCCAGTCTAAAGTTGCGAGGGAAAATCCCTGTGTATTATGTGTGTGAGACATTGTGAATTCTTGTATTTTAGATTATGTTGGTATTTTTTTCTTACATGGGTTTATCAAAGTCCTCAGGGAGGCTGTGTGTGATGGTTTTAGGTGTCATTATTATCCCTATATTACTATAATATTCCTTTAGGGAATGTTCCTTATGTTTCCTCCTTCAAACATGCTCAAGGTCCTTGAAACCCATCTCAATGCTCAAAATTTCATAATGATGCACATATCCCCACTTAAAGGTGAATGATGAACTTGTAATTCTATGTAGTTAATGTGTTGTTCTTTACCCTAGATATAGAGAATATTCCTTCTAATACCAACACCCCATTTTCATTCCTCAACCATCTCTAGATCTCCATAACCCATACTTAGTGCTCAAAAAATCATAAGTGCAGGAATAACTGTATTTGAAGTCCAAAGGTATAATTTGGAGGCCATGTGTAGTGGTTTAAGGTATTGTTGTTGGATTTGGATTCTTATATACTTCATTTATGGAATGAGGCCCAAGATTCCTCATCTCATTATGTCTAGGTCCCCAAAACACATACCTAGTTCTCAAAACTTCCTAAGGATACCCATATCCCTGCCCAAAGGCCAAGGACACCCTTATAAGGTTATGCATGGTAGTTTATATTATGTTTTTTTGCATGGATTCTTAAGGTATTCCTTTTATTCCAAAATCCTGGGTCCCTCCCCCCCCCACCATTTCTAAGTCCCTAATACCATACATTATGATATAAAATTCCTAATGGTACCCATACCCTCACTAAGAGGCCAAAGGTACACTCTATCAGACATATGTGGTTGTTCAAGGTGTTATTATGTAGTGATCCTTAACCTAGAAAATTTAATCACAACAAAGGTATAGAACACTTCAAAAGTAACCAAAAGACATTCACCAAAAGAATAACACCAAGATATAGAGAACCATTAAGGTAGGGTAACACCATCAAATACTCCATAAGGAAGGAATCACTCCTCAATCCACACATGTACAATAATAATATTCAACATGACTAACAAAATGATACTCATGTCTATTTATACTTTCTCATGAGTATATTTAGGGTTCTATGCCTTATTATTATATTATTTCTTATAACTAACCCCCAACCATCAAGTGGACCATATTCCATTATTAATGGCCACATTAAATTAATTTTTCTCATTTGGTACCCATTACATATATTATTCCCATTTATGTACCCATTACATCCTTTACTCCCCTTGGATACCTCCCTAGGTACCCCATATTATCCTCAGTTAGATATATATAACATTTGGTTCCTCCATCAAAGAGGATTGATATTTATCTCTATTATTCATTATTAAGGTGTGGATTACTCTCTTCTTGTCTATTTCTTCTTTTTTATGTTATTTATGGGATTTGGTTGCATAACATTTGGTATCAGAGCTCTTTTCTCGGGACTAGCTTCTGCAAAAAAAGTCATCTTGGAATTTCTGCCACAAAATGTTTTATACAGGGATTCATAGATTGATTAAAAACCCACTTCTAAAAATAGGAATAAATATCTCTAGTCCTAAATTTATATCTTGACCCATTACAGTTTTGGAGATAATTGTGGAATAATTTAGGGTTTTTTACTAGTAAAAAACCTAGTCTAAAACATGTGTTCTAGGGAAAAATGTCATATATGAGGCAACAAGATCCAAAGTGAGTAATACCAGTTGAATCTGAAAGATGAAGGACCAAGGTATATGTGGTAGAAGTTTAAGCTATAGAAAAAAATATTGGACATGTGTCATACCATACAAGTTCGCTCATTTGAATAGGAAAAGCATAAGAAGATTTGGGAGATTTGCAATAACTAGTTTTTGGCACATCCAAATTAGGTCACACCTGTGGAATTAGAAATAGGACTCAACATGGTATTATAGACCTAAGTTTTAGACTTAGAGAAATAAAAATTCAAATTTTATCTCAGTTACAATTCGGACATAAAACAATCTTCCAATTAGGGTTTGAAACAAGTGTTATGGTGATAAACATCATATCCGAGGCATCCAAGATCCAAATTGAGTGACTATTTGAATATGAAATAATATAGAACACGGTATATTTGATATAAATTTTATTTGTAGAAACAAAATATTGGACATGTGGCATTCCCTACAAGTTCTCTCTTCTAGATAGGCCAAAAATAAGAATTTTTGGGAGATTTATAATAAATGTTTATTGGCACATCCAAATTAGGTTAGACCTGTGGCATCGGAAAGGGGACACATCAGTATACAACATGCCAAATTTTTAAACCTATAGGATGTAAAATTCCAAATTTTTCTCATTTTCAAGTCTGCCCTAAAACAATCTTCCAATCAGGGTCTGAAAAAAGTTGTTGTAGGGAAAATTGTTATATATGGAGCCTCCAGTATCGAAATTGAGTGAGACCTATTGCATCAAAAAGAATATTGACCATAGTATCTATGGTATATGTTTTACAGTCATATTTGAAATATTGGACACTTAGCATACCATACACGTTTTCTCTTCTGGATAGGAAATAAATAAGAAGTGTTGGGAGAATAGACATATAGTTTAATTGGATAATCCAAATTAAGTCATACCTGTGGCATTGGAAGGAGGGAACATCATGACACTACAATCCAAATTTGCATACCTAGAGGAGCTGAAATTTAAATTTATCTCAATCCAAGTCATCCATATAGCAATCTTCCAATTAAGGTTTGAAAAAGGAAAATATATAGTTCAAGTAGTCTCGAAATATTAAAGATGTCCAAAAACAAGATGAAACAACATGTATATCAACATCAAATTCAAAGGAATTTTAAATAAGGAAAAATCATATGGGAACTTGAACAAATAAATGAAACAATGACCAAACAACTATGTAATCAAGCTATTATTGAGTATCTCATAAAGTAGAAAAAATTACCAGTTGTAGATTTGACATGGGAAGATGATTCCTTCATATAAATGCATCCACAACTACCCAAGAATTGAGGACAACACTTGTCTAAAGGGAAGGGGCATGTTAAGCCCTAAATGTTGGGAACATTTCCCCATATAGTGTGGCACTTTACCCCTTATATGTTCGGGTATTACTGATTATTGAAGTAGGCTTGGGTCTATTAGTGGGTCTATTAATTGTTATTGTATACCTATGTATCCTATATATAGGAATGAGATATTCTCATGTTAGTAAGCATTGTATAATGTATTGTCTTGGGTACATAGTACATTGTGTAAGTAGGTTCCTCCCTCGAAGAGGATTGTTATTTATTTATATTCTTCATTATTAAGGCCGCAAGATTACTCTCTTCTTGTCCATTTCTTCTCTTTTTATACTATTTATGGAACTTGGTTGCATAACATATTATTTTACATAGATGCATGGACTCTTATTTTATGGCATATAGATTAGGTTTCTTACCCTAATCATGCCATGAGCTCCAAGATCCATACCAAGATATAAAAAACTCCTAATATGTCTACATGCCCACTTGAATTCCAAAGATACCCTTGGGAATCCATGTGTGGTATTTTGAGGAATTTTTGTTATTCATGGATATACAAAATATTAATTTAGGGCCTAAGGGTTAGGTTTCCCATTTACACCATGTATAACACCTATAAACCCAAACTGAGTGTTCAAAAACTCCTAATGATGCCCATATCCTCGCTAGGATGTTAAGGATACCCTTGGGATTTCATGTTTGATGGTTTAAGGTGTTGTTATAGGACCTCAATGTGTTAAATATTCCCTGAGGGATTATGTCCCAAGTTTCATTCCTCAACTCTGTCCATAGATATAAGCCACATATCTAGTGCTCAAAAAATCCTAATAGAATTGATATCTCCCCTCATATGCCAAAGGTACCATTAGGGGGGAATATGCAGTGGTTTAAGGTGTTATTATTGGACCTATATTCCTAAAATATCCATTAAGGGACTAAGGCCCATGTCCAAGTCCCAAAACCCAACCATGTTCAAGGAATAAAAATCAATATCAGTACTCAAAATCTCCTAATACTTCCCATTTATCCACCAGAGGCCAAAGATACAATAAAAATGATATTTGTTGTAGTGGTTTAAGGTATTTATATTTTCCACATATTCCTTGTGTAAATTGAACCCAAGAGATAGAACAATTACACTCACAAAATTGCTAATCAAACATGCAAAATTAACATCAAAGGAGACTGAAATTGGAGCATAACACTAATCTATATTGAATAAGTGTACAATAGCCAAATTTGTGAAGTAATAGGCTGATTCAATATATAATAACATGATATATTTGAATGCATAAGGATGCGATTCGAAAAGGTCAAAAAGTAGGCTTACTAAATCTAGTCAAATCCCCCATAGGTGCATAAAGCAATTTCCAAATCCACAAATATGCTCACGAATTGGTTAAGTCAAGCATACAAGATAATGAGGGATGGAAAGAAAAATAATACATTATTTTATTAGGAGAAAAGGATGGAGGATTATGTGGGAAAAAAACAAGTCAACTACACCTAGTCTAGCTTTTCCTTTTGCCTTAATTCTCAAAAAAACAGGCAGCTTTTCAGAAAAATTAGATATGCACTTTGGAGGATTTGGAATAAAGAAAACATGCTAAAATGGGTTTCCAAGAAGTTTCCAAAGCACTCCATGACTCATTTTTGGCATGTGTTTACTTCTAGGACATGTAGAAGGCAACTAGCATAGAGTGGAATCTAGGAGACTAGGTAATAAGACAAAAATGATTTAATTAATGTCTAATGTAGGTAAATATGGGTTGATTATTCTAACAACCCCACTTAATCATGAATTTATGAGTAAATATCATAAAACTATAGGGCCTAGCAACAAGGCTTAGTCACCCTTTACATACTGCTTGTCCATACAACCAAGGAAAGAGGCAAAAACCCAATGGGAAAATCCTCCCTTAAACATGGGAAGGAAAACAAAATTTGGAAATCTTTTCATCAATACAACCAAGGAAAGAGGAAAAAACCCAGTGGGAAAATCCTCCCTTAAACATGGACAGGAAAATAAAATTTGGAAATCTTTTCATCAATCATGCTTCACAGCATGATCAACAATCCCCAGTAGTGATTTGATATTACTGAATGTCTTCTCACAAAAAACTTTGGTGAATATGTCTGCTGCTGGTTCTGAAGATGCACAGAAGAGTAGATGAATGGTGCCATCATGCACAAGTTGTCTAATGTAGTGCATATGGATCTCAATGTGCTTGGTTCACTGTATCTAAACTGGATTATTGTAGATTTGAATGGTGCTCTGATTATCATAGTATATAATAGTTGAAAACTCTGATTCAAAGCCACATTCTCCAACTATTCCCTGCAACCACAAAAATTGAGTTGTTGCATCTACAACTCCTCCATACTCTGCTTCTATAGAGGAGAGTGATATGGCACTCTGCTTCTTGCTTGACCAGCTGATTGGTCCTTCTGTAAGCATGAACATATATCTTGATGTTGAATTTTGATCTGCGTTGTCACCTACCCAATCACTATCAGTAAATCCAATCAAATCAAGATCAGATTTTGCTTTGTAGAAGATCCCATGAGTTCTTGTCCCTTGAACAAATAGGATCCTTTTGGCTCCTCTCCAGTGGATCTCATGAGGCTGATCCATGTATCTTGAAGCCACACTAACTGCATAATATAGATCATATTGAGTGTGTGTAATATAAAGAAAACACCCAATCAATTGCCTATATAGTGTATTATTTACCATAGGAGAAGAACCTGCTTCTTCAAGCTTAACTCCTGAAAGGAAGGGAGTCTTTCTTGGTTTGCAATATTTCATGTTGAACTTGTTCAGAAAATCTAAGGTATACTTGGACTGATGTAATTTGATTCCGTGTTGGGATTGTGCAATTTTGAGACCCAAGAATTGGCTCAACAATCCCAAATCTGTCATAGGAAATGCATGGTTCATTGCATCCTTCAAGGAGGCAATCTCTTTCTTTGAACTTCCTATAATAAGAAGGTCATCCAAATACAAGAAAATAATAATCAAAGAACCATTAATAAGCTTCAAATAGACATTAGGATCAGACTTGCATCGAAAAAAACACAATGATAGCATAAATCCATCAATCTTGGCATACCAAGCCCTGGGGGCTTGCCTGAGCCCATACAATGATTTCTTTAACCTGCAAACTAAAGATGGATTAGAAACAAACCCTTCAGGTTTCTGCATGTAAATATATTCAGTGAGATCTCCATTTAGGAAAGCACACTTCACATCCATGTGATGTACCTCCCACTGCTTCGAAGCTGCAATGGATAAAGATAGCCTTATGGAGTCCATATTTGCCACTGGTGCAAAGGTTTCATTGTAGTAATTAACATGTACTTGTGACTAGCCATTGGATACCAATATTTCATTATATTTCAAAGGTGAACCATCAGAAGCAAACTTAGTCTTGAAAACCTACTTACATTGAACTAGCTTCCTCCCTAGGGGAAGATCAACCAGTTCCCAAGTGTTGTTCTTCTGGAGCGAGTTGAATTATTCTTTCATGGATGTTTGCCATCTTGGATCATGTGCTACATCTTCATATTTCTATGGATCTGATTCAACCATTAGATAGCACTTCTTAGAAAATAAAGGATCTTGCATACAAAGGGAACTCTCAAACTGAGATCTAGTCCTCTTAGCGTCACTAGGATTTCCAGCTAGTTCCCCAGCTACATGAATGTTATTTGCTGCCAATATTGGTCTTGTATGAATTTCAAGATCTGCAATCAAATCACTATTATCAGACATATCAGAATCAGCAAAATCATTAGTCTCTCCACTTACAATCAATGGATCTTGTGGTGAAGAAGACTCTCCAACTTCAATTTCTACTAAGGGCTCTTCTTGGAACTGAACACTTCTTTCAATGAAATATTTGTTAGTGCTCAAGTTGATCAACTTGTACCCTTTTGAATCTTCAGAATACCCAAAAAATAGGCACTCTTGGCTTTGGGCCTGCAAAGCCTTTCTCTTTTGAGTTGAAATTCTAGCCCAAGCCTTTGAGCCAAAAATCCTAAAATGGGTCACATCTAGATTGTGCCCACTCCAAGCTTCGAAAAGAGTCATACCATCAAGATGCTTATGAGGTACCCTATTCTGGATGTAGGATGCGCAGTTTATAGCCTCAGTCCAAAACTTTGGTGGCAAAGTCTTAGCCTCCATCATGCAGGTTGCCATCTCCTTTAGTGACCTGTTCTTTCTCTCAGCAACACCATTTTGCTGTGGTGTGTAAGGGATTGAATGTTGCATCTGAATACTTGCATATTTACAATACTGAATTAACTCAAACTCGACATACTCACCACCATTTTCAGATCTAAGGATCTTGAGTTTCCTCCTAGACTAGTTTTCAACCAAGGCTTTAAAGACTTTGAAGAGGTCAAAAAATTCAGACTCATGCTTTAGGAAGTAAACCCAACAATACCTGGAAAAGTCATCTATCAAGGTCAGCGCATATTTGTATTGACTCATGGACATATGAATAAATGGACCAAAAATGTCACTGTGGATCAACTCAAGAGGTGTAGAGGTTCTCTCATGACTAGCTCTCTCAAATTTGTGCTCTGGGTGTTTTCCTAGGATACAACCTTGACAGACTCCCTTGGAAAACTTGATCTTTGGTAACCCTATGACCATATCTTTTTCACTCAAATTAGAAAGATACTTGTAGTTAATATGGCCAAATATTTCATGCCAAATCTTGCTTGCCTCATTAGCATGAATCAGAAGAGCATAGGGGTTTGAGTAGGGTAGAAAATGGGAAAACATGTATACCTTCGAAGTGTGATCAACAACACCTTTTGCTATGACTTTACCATTCGAAATCCTAGTGATTTCAACATCATCAGGGGAGAAGATGACCTTCTTTGGAGACCCAGTGTGAGTCATATGATACATTGACAAGAGATTAGAGGCAAGACCTAGAACATACAACACATTATTGAACTTACCATGGTCAAGATCAATCCTTCCTTTCCCCAAACTGTCAGTGAGAGAGTCATCCCCCAAAACTATTGATGGACCTTTCGACATGTCAAGAGAGGATAATGCCTCTTTTTTTGAAACCATATGTCTAGAAGCTCCAGAGTCTATGATGAAGCTAGGTGAGCTTGATGTGCCAGGAACCAAGGCATGTACTCTCTCTCTGTCCTTTGAATTTGATCCTCCTTCCCTCTTCTTTGAGTAATCAAGAAGGGAGATGTTATTCTTCTCTAGGAGTTGGGTCAACATGTTAATTTGCTTCTTCATCAAGAGCTCTCAGGATGATAGCCCTTACTGCAGTATGTGCACTTGCTCATTTCTCCTTTGTTCTTATTCTTCTGGAAGTTCTTCTTGGAACCTCGGGGCTCCTATTAAGACTTGTTCTTGTCTCTCTTTTTCTTAGGTGGATTTTTAGCTTTTTTCCTTATTTTTGAATCCACCCTTGAATCTCCAACAACCAAATCTTGGTCTTTGGAAGGTTTGATGGTGCCCATCATCACCAACTTATCTTGTTCCTGTGTGAGGGATTCCATCAACTCTACAATCTTAGGCATATTACAGGCTCGAGCTGTCAACTTGGTGACATGGAAGGTCAAAAAAAAAACTAAATAGTTATGGCCAAGCTTCGAGATTATGGCCGAAATTATTTTATCTTCCTTCTTTTCGATCCCACACTATTTTAGCTGCAAAACAAGGGCTTTAAACTTGGAAAAATAGAGTTGCAAGGATTCGAAGCAACTGGGACTCAAGGAGATCAGCTCATTCTCGATTTGATGTCCTCTCGTCTCATCTATCTTACAAAAAATCTCTACAAGATTCTCCAACACTTCATTAGGTGATGTTAATCCATCAATATGGAAGAGGATGTCTCTTGAAATGCTTAGACACAAAAGACCATAAGCCTCATCCCTCCTGTTGTGCCATTTGATTTTCTCTGTAGCTCCATTGGGCTCTACCTCAGTTGCCATAGTAACCCTGTAGAGACCTTTCTCTCTCAACAATATCTCCATCTCATTTCCACTCAAATAATTTGAATGGAGTCAAGATGATCTTCTGAGATTGGTCCATAGCTCAGAAACTGTGCCCTTCAGTCAGCAGAATATGCTCCCAGTCAAGATGTCGAACCTTGAAATAGAAATATGGAAGGAGAGAAATAAATCTACAAAGGCTCTGATACGATGTGGAAATTGAACCCAAGAGATATAACAATTACACTCACAAAATTGCTAATCCAACATGCAAAATTAACATCAAAGGAGACTGAAATTGGAGCATAACACTAATCTATATTGAATAAGTGTACAATAGCCAAATTTGTAAAGTAATAGGCTGCTTCAATATATAATAACATGAGATATTTGAATGCATAAGGATGCGATTCGAAAAGGTCAAAAAGTAGGCTTACTAAATCTAGTCAAATCCCCCATAGGTGCATAAAGCAGTTTCCAAATCCACAAATATGCTCACGAATTGGATAAGTCAAGCAGACAAGATAATGAGGGATGGAAAGAAAACTCATACATTATTTTATTAGGATAAAAGGATGGAGGATTATGTGGGAAAAAAACAAGTCAACTACACATAGTCTAGCTTTTCCTTTTGCCTTAATTCTCAAAAAAACAGGCAGCTTTTCAGAAAAAGAAGATATGTGCTTTGGAGGATCTGGAATAAAGTAGACATCATAAAATGGGTTTCCAGGAAGTTTCCCAAGCACTCCATGACTCATTTTTGGCATGTGTTGACTTCTAGGACATGTAGAAGGCAACTAGCATAGAGTGGAATCTAGGAGACTAGGTAATAAGACAAAAATGATGTAATTAATGTCTAAGGTAGGTAACTATGGGTTGATTATTCTAACATTCCTAAAATATTCATTTAGGGAATAATCCCTAACTTTCATTTATTAACCATGTCCAAGGCCTCGAGACCCATACTTAATGTTAAAAATATCCTAATTGCATAGATATCCTCACTCAAAGTCCAAATATAATTTCAAAAGGCCATTTTTGGTGCTTTAATGCATTGTTCATGGCATTAGATACCTAGAAGCTTCCTTTAGGGTGCAATGCCTAGATTTCCCCCCTGGTCATTTCTAAGGACCTAAAATTTATAACTAGCGCTTAAAAATTCATAATGATATTCATATCCCCATTCAAATGACAAGGATACCCTTAGAACATGACATGTCATGATTTGAGGCATTTTTATTATCCTTGAATGCCTAGAAACTTCCTTTATGGCTTGAGGCCTAGGTTTCCTCCTTCTCCCATGTCTAGGGCTCTGAGACACATACCTAGTATTCAAAAACTTATAATGGCACCTAGATCCCCACTGGGAGGCTAAACATTAGCTCAAGAGGCTATGTGGGATGGTTTACGGCATATTTCTTGTCCCTTTATCTTAAGAAGATACAATTAGGGATTGAAGACAAGAATTTTTTACATCCCATATATCCCTACTCAAGGGACAAGTATTCCCTTAGGAGGTCATGTGTGGCGGTATGAGGTTTGTTTTTTCCTTGGATTCCTATAAGCTTAAAGTTTTTGGTTCTTTGTTCATGATTTCCTCTCCTAACCATTTCCAAGGCCCCAATACCCATACCTAGTTCATGGAAAGCTTGTAGAGCATACTCAGTGCTAGTACCAGTCTTTAAGAATTGTGTTGAATGTTGGTAATTTATTAAATATATTCATTCATACATCAATCAATTGACTCAACTAGTTGATTTCTAGTTTGGAGGTGCATTAGAAATATATTCCTTGGAATTTTTCTTTAAACATGTTGAATATTAAACCAAATCATTGGATTTCTTTAAGAATTGACCTCATGTAAGGTTAAATGATGATAATTTTTCTTGGATCAAGATGTTGCTAGTAGAATTGGGTGTGTTGCATAATCTAGAGCACCAATATGGATCTGTAAAAATTGCATGGATGCATGGATTAATAGGAGGACTTTGTGGAGGAGTTAATGCTTTAATATTACTAGAGTTCAACTACGGTGGATGCATAAAAAAATTCTATTGAATCATGGACATAATATAAAAAAGAATCAAGAGTTGATGGTCAAAAGAAATTGAAAATATATTCACCAATCAAGATTCCCTCATAAGAATATAATGTATTGGGTTAATCTATATTGTAGAATGATGTAGAGTATCTTAGAAACAATTAAATTATATTTTACCATGCTCGATGAACATACTAGAGAAAATAGACCATAAAATCCATGTGCCTTGATATTGGTGCTAATTGAGGTCACTCATCCATTGATATTATTTTGTCATTTCCCACCTAAACAACCTAGATCCCTAACTAAAAAATTTACCCATATCTGATATAATTTTAAGATGCAACAATTATGCAATTTGCAATTTATTTGGAAATAAATGCATTAGGTCATGTTTATTCATGGCTTTCTCATCAATAAATGCAAGATATAATTGTTACCTAATGCTTACACATTAATGACCAAAAAATACATGGCCTAGTCACTTGAATCTATTAGCATCCCATCCATGTTTCAAGTTTTAGCATAGACATCCCCTCCAAATAGGATTACCTCACACATTCACCCCCCATTCCTCCCTCACCTACCCCCTATTATTAAGTCCATTAACTTTGTAGTTTTTGTGAGACATGTATCCCATTCTAGACTCGTTTACCCACTCAAACAAAGCAGGATCAAGTATTAGTATCCTCTCATCAAATGCATAGGTATAACAATTTTATATTTTCAAGAAATCAATCATCCCAAAATCCAACCCTCTCACACAATGGAATATTATCTTTTTCTAATATTTCACAAGGTAACAACTCACCTTGACTTGAATGTTTCTTGGACTTCACATTCTCCCTTCTTTAGTATAGACGAGATGAAATTAGGCTTAGAAGCAGAAATAATGAATGCCATAAAATGGGTAAACCATGAAAGGAGCCTTAACATTCTTAGTATTATTACCTTGAATTAACTTAGGAATAATTTTCAAGTAAATATTCCTCTGGAAGCATTTTCAAGTAAATATTCCCCGTCCCTATTTCACAAGGAACTAGGTGTTGAAATATTGTAACTTTGAAGAATATTCTATATGTATCTTTTTGTGGTCCCTGATGGTCCTACCGGGAGAACCACTTGTATTACATTGTACCCCGATGCTCCTAATCGGAAGAACTAGTAAGAGTCATGAGGTAGTCCCCTCTAATTGTAAAGGTGGGTCACCAGCACCCCATTGTGGTTACTTGAGCCTACATGTGTAACTCGAGCCTACATGATTTAACTCGAGCCTACATGTCAAATGAGTTAACTTAAGTGAACGGATGAATATAAATAAATGTGTGGTGCTTCTCATTTGAGACACACACACACTCACTTGAGTAGCACACTTGTGGAGGAGAGAAGTAGCTGGAGAAGGAGGAGGATCAGGTTTTTTATCTCCTTGTTGGTTTTACCTTTTTACCTTTTTGGGGCATCTATATTGAGGAAGATTTTGCTGGGTTTTTCCCTTTAGGGTTTTCCTAGGTTTAATTTGTGTTGTTCTTGTGATACTGTTTCTTTCAGTGATCCTGTTTATATGATTTTGTTATGGAAATGAAATGAAATACTGATGTTTTAGCTAAGCATATAAAAATTTAACATGATATTAGAGCTAACCTGAATAGGATAGATTTCACAAGCTACAGAAGCTATGGCTTCTTACTTTTTGGTTCTCTCTCCACAATCGATCAGCAAAAGAAGGCTAGGCTGACTCTCCATTGAAGGGTGCATCTTTCTGTCAAAGCGGAATTCGATTCCGAGCATTTTCAGTTTTCGGTGTGGGAAATTAGGGCATCTTACTGAAGAGGAATTTTTGAGTGAGCCTGGCATAGGATTTCTCTCCTCATCAAAATCTAAGTTTAGAGACTTGGATCAATATTTTTGGTTGGGTGAAACTCCGGGAAAGTCAAACCCTAGTTTGACCCCGAGCTAGAAAAACCCTAAATACTAAAACTGCTAAGTTTTGGTACATTCTTTATATACCAATATTGGCTAAGTATAAGGAGCTGAAAATATTAGAGGCTGAATATACAATCCTGCTGTACACTATGTCAAACATTCAGCCTTATATTCTCTATATTTTGGAAGATATGATCCCTCCAAGTTAGGGTTCCAACCTCCTCCAGAATTCATCCCTAAACAGGACACCTGGGGAAACTTGCTATAGAGTGGGATAAAGAGGTCCAAATTAAATTCCTGAAGATTTTCTATAAATAGCATGGACTTTAACTTCTGTGGTCCTAATTTCAGAACCAGAAGATGAAACAGTGACACGTGGGAGTCCGTACAACTTCACTGTTCTGAGCAGTCCTGTAACAGGTCACCGTGGGAAAAGGATCATAAATCCCAATTGGTAAATCCAATTCTGATGAAACCTATGTTTTGGGATCAGGGACATGTGAGGTTACCTCAGTGAAAAATTTCACACACATAGTATTAGTAATTTCAGCGATATCACAGAAACAGTGACAGGAATTTCTGCAGAAGAAATTGGAAAACTAGGGCTTCCTGTTCCGGGAGCTTCCCTCCACTGTTTTCAGAAAAGGAGTACATTAGATAGCTCCATTTGAAGAGATATATATTTATATACAATAATATATTAAATATTCCAAGTTTTGAAAATTAGGGTTTCTCTAACAAACCCTATATCAGCTAGCTCTGGAAGTAGGACGGACACCTCAAATCGGTAAGATCTAATCTTTTGATATTTGCATTTGAGGTTCTCATTTCAAAGTGATCTATCACATCAGCTTGATGATAATCTTGGTAAAGTTTACAATTTCCAAGCATGGAAGTATTTGATCTCTCTGAAGAAAATGAATTGGACACCTACATGAGTAGAGAGCTTCCAATTCCATACGGAGATGAGGCTTAAATCCTTACACAAGAAGAACTTGATCAAGGCCAAAAAGATCATTGTTGATTCAATCACAGATCAACTTGTACCACAAGTGTCTTCCCTAAAGAAACCAAATATTTTTGATTCCTTGATCAAGCTATTTGAAGATAAGAACTTAAATCAGAAGATGGCTTTGAGAAAACAGTTGAAGAATGTGAAGATCCAGAATACAGAACAACTTGAAGTGGTAGAAGAAGAAGTGAAGAATGCAGAAGTGGTGATAGCCACCTTGAATGGCCTCTCAGGATCATGGGATTCATTCATGCAAATAATGTATGCTAGAAGGAAGTAATTGCTTTCAGCTTGACTCATACAAAGAGAAGAAGAATATGGAAGCAATTGAAGATCAAGCTCTCACCATTCAAAGAAGATCCCTCAAGCGATGAGGAATATGGAGAACTCAATTCTTGAAGAACCTCTTATTCATATTATCATTTGGATAAGAAATGATGATTTCATGAATGAAGAAGATGATAAAGCAGAATGATCAAGATGGAGTCTACCCACGAAACAAATAAAAGATAAGTATTCAATTGTCATTTCATGATATTGTTTTGTTATACATTTGATTATATTCAGTTGATGTGTTATGCATGATAGATTGTTTGCATTAATGACTGTATACTACTAATATGCATGTGATGGGTAAGTAGCTCATGGTTCTATACAACTCTCCATTGCTACTTATCAAACCTCTTTGCTGACATATTGGATTAGTACACAATCTCAATGATGTCATGGTAGAGATGGAAGGCATCTAGAAAGTTTATGTGAGATATGGATGAATATTGTATTGACTAAACAATTGCATGATGCATAAGAATTTTTCGTTATGCATATGTTTTATGAAATAGTTCTAACTATGCAACTGGTGCATTTGAATTGTAGGAAAGGTCCTGTACAACCTCCTACAAGAAAATAAGGATGAGACTTGTTCCGAAGAACAAGTGATGACAATTCAAGATTCACTCCAATAAACATGAATCTGAAGCTCCCAGGGTCAGAGACACCATGACAGAAGAAAGAGCTTCAGAGAGGGGTAAATCCACCTTGAAGGATGAAGACCACCATGGGTACAAGAGATAACTCAAGATGAAGAAAATAATGCTATGAAAGAAGCTATGATCAAAGAATAACAGTTGATCATGGGGAATGATGTATACGATATGATTTCGAGACATAAAGGGAAGTACGTAGTATCTTCCACATGGATCTACAAGAACAAGTGTACAAAGCAAGGTTCATGATTTTCCTCAGAAAGAATAGACTATGACATGACATACTCTATTGACCAGTATATATCAAGCATAGAACCACCTGTACAGAATGAAGAGGGAAGATGATATTCCACTTAAGGGCGAGTGACTACAGAAAATTATATCTGAGTTTGACATGGTACGGCATGATGGATAGCTTCATGATGGATCGAGACATTACCAAGAGTAAAGTGGGTTCCAACCTTCAAGGTTGAATGCAGAAGACTAGGATATGTTGATGACCTGAGAAGACAAGCTCATAGAAGATCTTATGATACTAGAATGATGTTTGGGATATAGTACTCAAACCAGAAAGCAAGAATGTGGTATCTTCCAAATGGATTTGCAAGATAAGGTATGTTGCTGATAGAAGTAAGGTAAGACTTGTGGCTAGAGGTTTCTATTAGAAAGAGGGAATTAATTCTAAAGAGACACTTACTCCAGGAAGTAAGGTACACTTCCTTCAAAACTATCATGGTAGTTTCTTCCATGATGAAGTAAAGACAAGCCTTCCTTAATGGTATGGTTGAGGAAGAGTTTTACATCGAATAGTCACGAGGATTTGAAGTTGAAGACAAATGGAATCAAGTATGCAAGTTCAAGAAGGCCCTCTATGGCCTGAAGCAAGCTCCCAGAGCTTGGTATGGAAGAATAGATAGTTTCCTGATGAGCATGGGCTTTGCCAAGAGTAAAGTCAATCCTAACCTTTCCTACAAGGTTGTAGAAGATGAACCTATCATTCTATTACTATATGTGGATGACTTATTCTTAACAGGGAACGAGAAACAGATCATGGAAAGAAAGAAGAAACTAGAAAAAGAATTTGAGATGAAAGACCTTGGGTTAATGCATTATTTCCTAGGTCTAGAAGTATGGAAAAGTTCAAAAGGAATCTTTCTCAACCAGGGAAATTAT